>OMPJ01038790.1:0-62610 GCA_900312935.1 Carapus acus | reverse complement strand
GGCGAGTGTGTGACCCAAAGACACACAGTCATGATCGACTTGCGGTGGAGATTAATGTGCACCCCAAAACTTTAGCTCAGACACCATGAAGATATCAAGTCATCCTATTTCAAAGTATCAGCGTTATATTAATCAACTTTAGTCTCTAGTTTACATGATTGTAAGTCGGTTTGCTCGAGTTTTAAGATGCTGCGTTGGTTAATAAACATGTCTACGACAGAATCCCATCAATTTGTCTTGTTTTGCTGGGTTATCTGAATAATCACTCAGGTGTCCTCTCACACATTACACATGATTGCCACGCTACCGGGGTGGGCAATGCTTCTCGAAGACATGGAAGATAAATTAAAACTTTAGCACGCACATACACACAGACAAGAGCCTCCAGGGAGGGGGGGGTGGAAAATTTCATGACAGCCATGGGCCAAGCTGAGGAGGAATGAAATGATTCAGATAATTGCGCTTGTAAAAGGCAGAAAGGTTGGTGGACCGTGCAGAGTCCAGACACGGCGCTAAGAGAGGAAACCCCTTTGTCCAGCAGCAGAAGCCCAACGCTTATGCTGCTGGACAGGCCACAGCGTGACCCCAGGGGATTCGCTACAAGCTCTTCTGGTGTTCTGTCCTCCGTGGACGCCCTTTCCGATTTCACTCTGGGATCTGCAGGGCCATGACGGCAGATTTGGTCTGAAAGTAGCGGTTGAAGCGCAGAACGGCGTACCTGCGACAGAGGTAAACAAAGAGGGACAACAGTCAATGTAGAGGAACAGATAAACGTCCCAAGACAGATCAGGCACATCACTCTTGTCTTTGGAGATACTGAGGTTGCTTCGCATTTCCAGCGTCAATGTGTGTGTGTGTTACAGGTGCTTGTAGGTGTTTGCATTTGCGGTTCCAGATCCGCAGATTCCCGTCCCGATAGATTATTTACACACTCAGCGTGACTGTACGCTTGTGCAATACCCTGCATAGGGGGGCCGCCGCACACACTTACCCTAAGAAGTCAAAGTCGATCGAGGAGTATTTTGCCTGGATGAGTGCCCAGAAGCCCCAAAAGAAGTGAGAAGCCTTGAGGGGACGAGCGAGAAATCAGAGCCAGTCCAGCGATACGAAACTTCACGCCAGCTTTGCGCGCCTCCGCCAGTGTTTTCCCACTCACCAGTGCAAACTTGTTGACCTGTACATACAGCGTCTCCAGCTCTCGCTCGCTGACCTCCTCGTTTTTGTTGGTGAACATCTTGTACGCCTCCAGGTATATCTGCAGCCACTCCATCTGCATCTCCCTGTTGGGGAACAGCCCGTAGTCCAGCTCGCTCATACCTGCGAAGAAATACACGATCACGCATGCTAATCTCGCCATTTCCGAACTGGGCTAACACTGGCGCAATTCCACTGACCTGCAAACTCGTTGAAGTGGTTGCCGATGTCGAAAGCCTGGTAGTTGTAGCTGGAGTACTCGTAGTCTATGAAGCGGACGTGGCCTGAGGCACAAGATAAAAACATATTGGAGCTAAAAACGACTGTGAAGTTACTGACATTATGATACATATTTCAAACTAAAGAAGTGGGTTGAGATATGAGCTCAATTTCTTCTGTGACTGAGCTTGTAAATCAATCCGCTCGTTTCTCAAACGATTGTTAAGATTTAAAATAACTAGAATAATTGTAATCCATTTTTCCATCACAATTTAACACTTCCTGTGGAATATTGTGTGTACCTGTGCGCTAACTAGCGCAGTTGTATCCAAGCACCACTCCTAACTCGGATTTCTGCTAATATCTTGAACAAAAATATGGACGATGAGGCGGCTTGTATCTCAAAAAACTGGGATGTTGAGCTGCGCGTTTGCCAAAATACTAAGGTACTACGTTTTAGAAAGTGACAGTTAACCACCATCACGATTGTGCACAATCAGAGGTCTCAGATGGGCAGGTTGCTGGTAGTGTCTCATATCTCACTGTTTGTTTTATTTTCTGCAGCTGTCACTTTAAGTAACTCAATGTTCTGCTGACATGTGATTTACGATTGAAACAATACAGCCATACCAAAGCAAATATGCACCACGGAAGAGTGTTCTGGGTGCACAGACCTACCCTCCTTGCTGTTATGGATGATGTTTTTACAGAGGAGGTCGTTGTGGCACAGGACGACCGGGGAGCCCAATTTGGAGAGGTGGTCTTTCATCCAGACCATTTCCTGCTCCAGTGCCTCCTTGCTGGGCACCTCCTGCTGGATCCTGGGCAGAGACAAAGGCAAATGTCAGCTGGCAGCGGTGGGAGCTTTTCACTGATGTGCTGCCGTTACTAACAAGGAACAAGGGCGAACACGAGGTGTGAGGAAAAGACGTGCCCGGGACGTGTACAGACAGAGCACTGTCTCTGCAGGGGCCCCGGATGAGAGACCCCCAGAGAGAACGCTGGGCTCCTGAAAATAGACCATAACAGTGCTAGCTAGGCGATTGCTTCTCTAAAGCCTGATGGCTTTTCTGGGATTGCGATTGCCATATCTTTGCAAACTTTATGTTGATATACTTCATTGTTTTTGAGGGAAAGAGTGCCAAGTCAGGCACCCAAGAGGTTGGCGGGTTAAATCCCCTGGCCGGAATGCCTCAGACTTTGAAACTGGGTTCTCGGCAGCGAGCTCGTTACCGACAGTAATGAGCTTATAAAGCGTAATCCACAGACGGCCTGATAACAATGAGAGCGAGACACAGGAAGGGAGACTTATTACACCCAAGAATTCAAGGATTCGCCAGCCTGTGCGTGAGCAGCATCAATCAATCAGATGGAAAAGTCAGATCGAGGTTAAACTGGTGAGCTTGCCGGTTATCTGACTTGCGCTGCCGTGCAACATGCGCGGGCTGCTGTGGACACAGACACTCTGCCTGTTTGTGTTACCAAGGAGGACGACAAAGTCACCTGGAATACAAACATCTGCCTGCCGGACGCATGCCTGAGACTCCGTAATCTAGCCTGCCATTACTGCTGCAGTTATAGAATAACAACATGAATGCAGCCATCTGAACAAGGATATCAATGGACCACGATTTCCACGACTTGTCATTACAGACTAAGGTCGCATTACTCCACCTCTTGTAGCTGCAGATTTCCTCGATCCACAAATAATCAGATCTTTATCAACAAATAAAAACACTGATGACCACCTCTACACTGACCGTTATGTTCCCTGTGTGCCTATATCTACATAAACCATGCATGATAAGCTGATATCATGGTTTTATTGCAGCTATTTCACGGTGCGAGAGTGATACTGTCCAGATTATAAATGCAGATTAATAGGACACTACTGACTTTGTCCTCATGGCCGATGTCACAAGCGAATAATTGTGAGTCGCTTTAAACGTAGTGAATTTAGTGAGACGACAACGTAGACAAGAGTCTTGAGTACTGACCTGAGGTTGGACGCTTGCTCTGTAAACTCTGTCGCGACCAGGGAGAAGTACTTGCGTATCTTGATCCAAAGATCCGGCTTGGGAACGCAACCGTTGTGCGCATGGATGGCGTGTATGCGGGCCATTTCCGTGGCTATGAGTCTGAAAAAGAATCCAAGATAATGAATGAGTATGAGCAACCAGCAACGAACAACTCCTCCGAACAACTGCGTACTCAATATAACCCTTCGCAGCTTTGATACGTATCTACATGCCAGATAGGTTCTTGGAAAATCCACAATCATAACCGACTTCATTACGCAACAGTGACAGTTGATGCCAACAGCAAGTTCAAGAATTTTAAGTGATTAGCATAAGAATGCAATAGTGGGGAAACACCAAAAATACGACAGGAGATCTTCAAATTACACGACTGGAATGAATGTAAAAAGGTATCTGTGAGTGTGAAGACATGTGATCACTTCAGTGTGAATCATTCCAAACAAAAGGGAGTGCCGCTAGGATATTTGCAGAAACCTTTGCCAAACTGATGACATACTGGTACAACAGGGCTTTGGGATTATCTGTGGTTTGTCATTTGAAACACATTTCAGTTTTGAGTGCAATGCCGAAAAGGATCTCAATCAGGGCAAGGAATAAAAAATGTACGACTCTGAGCAATGTAGAGACACTTAGCTTACCTAAGCAGTGAGGGATCTCTGACATCCTGCGTTCCCAGAGCATCCCCCTGCATGAACTCGTAGCAGATGCCGTTCAGAAATGTGCAGTAGAGGCGAGGGGCACAACCATTTGCGTGTAGTACCTACAAAAACAAAGCAATTATCAAATTAAGGTGAAAAATCGTGAGCACGTCATTCACTTTCTATCAATGATACACTACCTGAAAACTCCTGAGTTCATTCTCTCGGTCCACAATCAGCTCCGTTTTGTGCCCGTACACTCGAACCAGGACCACGTCCTCTGGACTCTCCTCCACGTAGCAGCCCACCAGCTTGTTAGTGGTCCCATCGGTGAAGAGCTGGCAGGGGAGGGAGAGATGTTATGCGTACGTTGGGGCAGATCCTTAACAGGTAAAAGAAAAATATCCCTTGAAGCCTAATTACTGTCACTTGTCAATTTGAGAAGTGTTACAACACATTTGAGCATTTCATCGCTCTATATTGAATTTATGCAAAACACAGTCCCTTGTTAAACCAACCAAACAGAAAAAAACATGAATTTTCTCTGATTAAATAAAAAACACCTTTTTTGGGCACATCCATCAGATCCTCTAAAATGCTGCCAGAGTGTGGCTCATTTCCAAACATATACCACTGACCAAGAAATGAGCAGCATCAATCCTCCCACACTGACTGACTGGGTCTTGGCCCTGCTACAGTTTGCTGGCGGCTGGATGTGGAAGGCGTTACTCTGCAGTTTATTCCTCTAAAAATCATGTGTCAGCCAATAGTTGCCATAGCTGCAATAACTGAATGTCAGTATCTCTGCAACAGAGAGCGGCCGTCAGTGGGCCACTAGATCCCACAAGAATCCCAGAAATCTACCAACGCATACATAACTTGAATTCCACACGTGACAAAGCACAACCAGGCATCGACGCTGTGACCATACATCCATGAGCGATAATGGCTTTTCCACTACAACTGATCCTAGTCCACCTTGCGGACAATATGTGGCTAAGTCCAGCCTACGCAAAAATACATACATCCAAACCAGACAGAGGTAAATAACATTTTTCTCAATTCGTCAACATTCACGCTGAAAACTGTGTCTGTGTGATGATGCTGGCTGGCGCACCTCTACACATGAGCTGATGAACACGTTTGGTGGGACTATGGAGCAAAGGCAAGATCAACAAAGTGAGAACCATTTTCTGTTGCTCCATGCTCACTTTGCTTTTTCAGAAAACATTTGTAAGACCTTGGAAAGCGGTTAAGGTTCCCAGGCTGATTAAGTGCATTTTGCAACAGGTATGACGTGCAAGGTATGTAAATTTACATTGCGTGTCAATACAACGTATGTTTATACTCACATGATCAAACTAATCTAATAACCACAGTCTGCAATTTTTTCATCCCACATCAGGTTTTCTTAATGCATTTGGTCTTAGCCATTCCAAAGCAACTGTACCAAGCATGAAATATGAACCACTTTATCCTTTTAGTACCACCTATTATTTATTACTTTGGACAGGACAAATTGTTGAAGAACCCAACTGAGACATAAGTGTGTCAACATACATAAGTGTGTCAACATTTGATGTACTGTGACAGAGACGTTAATGCTGCTCCTTGTATAAAGTGAATGACATTATGATAACACCTAAATGATGCCTGCACAAAACCTCTCCAAAACAAATTCTCTCTGTAACATACACTGACAACACATCCCAATTTACCTTGGTACCAAAGTTTGTGAGCTGGTGTCATTCAACATAAACCGCACTGACCAAGTGCAATCAAGCTGCAGATACAGTATAACATTAGTACACAAGTAGCTATAGGGAGATGTCTCAAATCAGGGACTCAGACCACATATTAATCACAGTGAACAAGGTAGTTGTCACAAGTTTAATAGTATGAATTCAATCACTAAGAAAGAAACACCATATGAAATCATGCAAAATTCTCCTTGTTGAAAAAGACTCTGGAGCAGATGGGTTTGGGCGTGTAGATCCGGACTCTCCCAGCCCATGTTTTTCCTATTAGCATTACTGGCGACAGGTGAAAATGACAAGCCAGGGCTGGGTGTGTGCAGAGGTCTGGATGAGTGGATACTCGAGTACAGAAGGTGCCCGAGTCCAGAAAAAAGGTGAGCTCACACCCCAACCTGCCCTGTAAGAATCACCCCGCGTTACTGAATGGAAGTCGGAGTCACGTCAGCGCCAGCTGGCATTTGCCAGCTTGGCTTTACAGTTTCAGTTTCATCTGAATGAGCCTTGTGCGCATTTTCGACTGTCGACTGTTGGCAAATCATCAACATATTTTCCATTGTTTTGAATTAACCGGACACCCCAGTTACCGGATGATATTTCAGGTTAGCTGCCTGACGTTCAAGCCTGCGAGTGAGGGTCCTTGTCATACCTTCTGCGATGCAATGTTCACCTCTGAAGTGTCTATTATCATTGAGATATAACGAGTCACAACGTACACGCCTTAGAGAGTAATGAGAGCGGCATTGTCCTGTCTTTTAATACTCGTGATGCCCGCTGATGCATCAGGGGCTGTCAGCGATAGCCTAGCCGGCTCGGTGCGGCTAGCCGCTCGGCTAATGTTACCTTAGTCTGGACTCGGTCCGCGTCCCACGCCGGCCTCAGATGCTTTATGAGCTTCATTGCTCCCTCCGTTACATTGCGCTCATCCACGAAAATCGGAATTTTCTTGATGATCGGTGACCCGAGGGGCACATGTATCTGAGTCTCCATGTCGTTAGTCTGTCGACGTTTATCCCTGAGCCCTACGCCGATATATCCCGAGGTCGCAGCATGCAGTGGCTGGTTCGTTTGTAACCTCGTATTTGAAGACCCGACGGCTTCAAGGTTTGGTAAATGGCCTTTATGGTGCATATAGATGGAGCGGGGGTGTTGTCGGAGTAAAGCCGGCGAAGCTGTTAGCGCTCCCGAGTTTGAGAGCCTGAGAATGACGCCATTCACCGCCGGTTCCGCGGCCCCGTCGCCGGTTGACTTAAATGGGGCGAGCCAATCAGCCGCTTCCTCTTTCGTGGCTCCGCCCACACAGGATCATCCGATTGTACCGCGGATGAGCTGTCAAAGTGCCTAGGCCGCGCCCCCTTCGGTCGAGTCTGTCCGAATGAAACCGGAGATGCCCGAGTGAAGGCGCGGCGGCTAGCCGTTGGAATTGGAGTCGACCGATATTATACTCAGGCTTCACATTGTCACCAAAATGACAATTCATGATTATAGAGCGTACAATTTTACACAGCCGTATGGTTTCCGATCGCAGCACTGACCTCCCTCCGGTATATCCATACTTGTACCTGCCCTGTAGAAGTGTGCCATCTGCCGGTCAATAGCCTGGCATTACAGCGTTTCACCGGAAATTATGATGTAGGGATTTAGAAGCGCCACTAGAAGGCGCCATCTCCCTCAAAACTTACCGGAAGTTGTGCATGCACGGTTTGTTGACGGTCCCACGGTTGATATCCTCGCTAGGCAATGCGCGGCTAAGCTAACATGTCAGATCTGAGTCATAATCAAGAGCGCGTACCTGTTTTTTTGGAGGAGAATCCGGCTTCGCTAAAATTAGATGAATTTCAGGTAATAATGGACATAATAGCAGTCACAGCACAATTTTGTCTAGCTCTCCTACAATGTAATACAGTACATTCCTATTAGCGATCTAAAACTATACTGCATATTGAACTATACTGCCTAAAACTATACTGCACATAGATGAGACACCACAGGAAATTCTGTGACAGCATACACTTCTGATATATGAGGTGTTATATGTCTCAGTAGAAATGGGAAGATGTAGACATTGGAAGAGAAGCAGCGATTGCTACACTTGGCACTTGCCTCCTCATCACAGCTGTTTGTGTTGGCTGTCACTCCCACTTTCCTCAAGTCCATATGCATATCAGATATCAGGGAATGGCAGGTCCTCAAGTCCATATGCATATCAGATATCAGGGAATGGCAGGTCCTCAGTGAAATTGCATTCTGATGAGTGAAAGCTTGCCAATCCCACTGATTTCTGACAGTGATAATGCCGAACATATCAAAACTTATTTCTCACCAATTGATTCCTATGTATGTATCTGTATATACTGTATATGTCTGTACACCTACACCCGTCTGTTACTGACGAGAAGTAACCGGATTTAACTAGTATTCCCTATTCAAAATTAAACCGAATATACAGAATACCGGTACATCATTTCACCTCACTATTTCCCTAGACTCAATCTTATTTTATGAGCATAATCAAGTTAAAAGTATGGTGCAAGTTTGTTTGGACCCATTGAAGATGTTTCCTCTCTTATGAGAGTTGCAGAGACCCATTAGAACACTGTATTCTATTGTACCACCATGAGATGGCAGCAAATTATCACATGGTACATGTATGCTAGCGAACCACAGCACTGAGAGTAAAGGAAAAACTGCCTCACTTGGATCAAACAAGTTGCCCTACTTTACATCACCTGCTCTAGAATACACTCTGCACAACGTAATGCAGTAAGATCAGGTGGAGAAATGATACACAAGTGGAGTGTTTTGGATTGGTATAGCACAGAGTTTCATTTTCTGCTTTCAGGCTGCACAGAACCATCAAAATGTTGAATTGTGCTACTCTGCCATTTCCATGGAATCACTATAATGCAAAACGTTTTACCTTGATTGAAAAGAGCCAGATTTATATTTACCAATATGTCTAACTTATTAGACACATATTAACATATTAGACACATGTCAACATGTCTAATTTTTAAGATGGTATTTTTTAAAATTTATTTGGTTTTTGTTTGACTGCTATTCATAATATCTTCATCACTTTAATAGCCATTTCCTTTACCATTTTCAGTATTCTCCAGAAAACACTCAAGGACCAGGATGTGCTGTCGATCCCAGCGAAGTTATGCTCCCGGGGTGCGCCTGCCATTCCCATTCCTGTGTCCCTGAGAGATGCTCCTGCTTACAGAAATATGGGCAGGCATATGACCCCAGTGGGACTCTGCTGAATCTCGGCAGAGAAGAAGGTGGGTACACTGCACCCGTGTTTGAGTGCAATGCCCTTTGCTCCTGCAGTGACTCCTGCTCAAACCGAGTGGTGCAGGGAGGACTTGCCCTCAGGTTGGAGGTTTACAGCACACAGAACAGAGGCTGGGGTGTACGGACTCTAGAGCCATTTAAATGCGGGACATTTGTGTGCGAGTATGCCGGTGAGGTGATCAGTTTTGAGGAGGCCAGACGTAGACAACTTGCCCAAGGACCAAAAGAAAATAATTACATCATCGCCGTCAGAGAGCACGCAGGAGCGGACCAAGTCATTGACACATTTGTAGATCCAGCCTTGGTGGGGAACGTGGGACGCTTTCTCAACCATTCCTGTTCACCCAACCTGTTGATGGTGCCGGTGCGCGTTCACTCTATAGTCCCCAGACTGGCACTGTTTGCTTGCCGGGACATCAGCGCCCAGGAGGAGTTGACTTTTGATTATTCGGGGGGCTACAGCAACCAACCTCCCACAGACTTATTAAGAGAAACTGCTGTGCAAAGTAAGCAAACAGAGGCTGCCCCAAGGAAAGCCTGTTGTTGTGGTGCAAGTAACTGTGCAGGGTTCCTTCCGCTGGATTTATCGATTCTCAGCTGACCGTCTGCACAAAGCTTTGCATCATATTTGCTTTGATTTTGTTGTTTTTATTTAATGTGAAGTTTTTTTTTTTTTTTTTACAGACGTTCGATTGATGATAGTTACTCTGTTTTCCACAACATAGCTTGACATGCTGTGTTCAGCTCTGCTTTTCTACCAATCGCTCCAGGTGTGGGGAAAATGGCGAGAACAGTGTAGTAGGACAGTCTTTTGTAGAAATCTGAATACAATCATTGGGGTGAGTCATGAATGTGTCATCACTGTTTCCTGTTTTGCCAAATATGCAACCGTGTTGACCCACCAATTTTACGTTTTCACCCACTTGAGTAGTGGTTATCACAATAAAATGTCATTATGAGGTGAGACAAAAAATTTCCATTAGTGAAAATTCAAACCTGTCGCTTCCGTATGTGTTGTCCTGGTCTGGTTCTGTGTGTCTGTCTCTATTTGATCAATCTGATGCACTCCTTGTATGTGGGACATGTCCCTCCTGACTTGCAGTCTTGTGAGGGTCATTGCGTCCTGACCCATATAAGTGCAATTTCTCACACAGCGCTGGAACCTGAATGGAGCAGGAGCATCAAAAATGAATCGGGACAAAAAAACAAATTGAGAAATGAATCAAATTCACAGCGACTGCTACAACTATGACTTCACGCCTCTGCATCTCAAATCTCACGTCGAAGGTGTTCTCATCCTCACATCACACCCAAACCTCAAGAGTGGTGGGACCAATTAAAAAAAGGGCCGGAGGGTAATTTTATATAGAAACATTTTTTATTCCCCTGTCATAGGATGGGTGACAGTGTCCCACTTTAGTGTGACCATTCTCAAGTCAAGGCTCTCGCTCAATCTGCCCCATTTCCAGTCTAGACCTGCTTTTATCCTATTAATATCCACATCTGGGTTAATTAGAAGGGAGACCGCATTTCATCCAGAATTGGGACCCGTGCTGGAGCCATGTTGAGGCAGAGGAAGACTGATAAGTGATGTTGTCGCCTGTTGCTGGCCAGAGACCATGGTCTGTTTTTGTTTTTTTTTTAGTCACCCAGCAAAAGCAAACAGAGGAGGCCATTGTGCGTGCCATCCATACAATCTCCTTTGTCAGGATAGTGTTGAATATCTTATTGTTGACTTTCTGTGCAATTCGTTCCGGTGCACGCCGATAAAACAATACAACAGAGATGGAACGGAGCTGTGGTCATGGCCATGCAGACGAATGGGTCACGGCTGCGTTGGAAATGTGCAGATATTTTTCAAACTTGTACTCACATTGTGGATTTCACCCCCAGAAGCATGCGCATGCAGTGCCGTAGCTCATATGGTGTCACCTTAGCACATCTCAGACAATGCACAGAAGCAGAAAATTGAAAAGGGGGCAATATTGTACAGCTGAGTCACAGACATGATGGATGATGATACGCTATACACAGTAGTACATGTGCTATGCTGTCGTGTTTTTGAAAATTCAGACTGTTCTGTGAGTGAGCTGTGGATGAAAAGCTGTTTGTCAGCATGGTCACCTAGCAACAACCACTTACTCACAGGTCGAATGTGCCACAACCGTTTCCTCTCTGCTAACGTTCACGGTACATCAAAGATGGATTTTGATAATAAAGGATGTGTAACAATTTTTTGAGTTGAAGTATGAGAGCACACATCTCCACACCAATTATTCTCCTCATTGCTTGTGGCATTGTAAGTCTATAGTGATAACGTTATGTAGATGTGGTTCCAAATTACATCAGAAACAGTGACAAAAAAAATGTGAGTGCCATTAGATTTGGCCATGATCCAGTGACGTACGGTGAGGTTTGTGCCCGGTGATGCAATGACTCCATCACAATCGGATGTTTAACTATTTGAGCCGTGCAGAGAAACTTATTCACCATCTCATTGGCAGCAGTTAAGAGGTTATGTTTAAAAATAACTGGATAAATATGACAATTTAATTACATCATTTTATATTCCTTCTGTGATGACAAGTGGGCACGGCCTCTCCTGCCTCCCCTTACTGCACGTCACTGTCATTATTTCACTTTATGGTACCAATCCAGCAAAATGTGTGTTGCATTATGCAAAATATGGGTGAATAAATGGGAGAAAGTTAGCAATCTCTGTATTTGTGGTTCTTCATTTCTTGCGAAGCTCTTCTGGGAAGCGTCACATGCTGCAGAGATGTCCCATCTACAAAGGCAAGTCATCAGCCAGATCGAGAAATGTGAGAAACTATTTCAGTATGAGTGACCAGTGGAGAAATTGTGACTGACAGTCCATTTATTGAAAAGTGGAGCACCTCTCTGATGAGGGAACAGATGTCCTTGCCTCAAATCATCTGGGCAAATGAAGATGTGGCACACACACAAAACACTGCGTAGATGAAAGAGCCGTGGTCTGCTGCGCTACAGAGAGCAGTGCCTAATGGACGCCTAATTTGAAGCACAAGTCTCCTCTCTCGGTTGTGATGGTAGGCATGCAGAAACAATGACTCCAGTGACATGAGGGAAAGTAGAGCATTGGGTGAAAGTCTATCGCGTTCACACCCTCTGATCTTACTGGATTACCTGCACTTAAAGCCTCTTACACAAGCTGCTTATAGAACACATTCTTTGCTTTAAGGAGGTGAAGTCTTGACAACTGCGTCTTTAAGGCAGTTCACCAATGTTGTGACAACAGCAGAGAGTGAAACCCAATGTGCCAGTTTCCACATATCAAACACCTGGCAGATGATCTTTTATAGCGTGTATATTGCCTTTTAGTGAGCAAGTGATGTGGTGCCAATTCTTCCATTTTGCAAAAGGGTCACTTTGCAAAATAGTTAATCTCCATATTTTCACTCAATTATCAGTTGTTGATCATAAGTAATGAGGTTTGGATTATTTCGTTTACTAGTTACACACCATCTCATCACTGTGTCATATTTGATTTAAATTGTGTTATTTAGATAATTTAGAAACAAGATATGTTTTTTGGGAAATGCCCACTTAGAGCAGATGGTGACTTAATCAGTGTTGTTGCATTTTGTTTTTACTTGTAACAGCCGAGGAAGTAAGACTGCTACATCATAAAGCCCAATTAGAATATCTCTCCTACTGGTCTAATCAGACTGTTTCCTTTGGGTATATTCAGGCCATTATTCCAGCCTAATTGTTTTTTATTTTTAGTGAGGTGGATCTCTGTCTTCTTAAAGGTTGAATCGTTACTCTGTATTTTACACCATGACCAAAACCACAGTGATGAAGGATAAGAGGCACATTCGTCTCCCATTTGCAGCCGCTACCCTCAGATTTTTTATTGGTCCAGGATCCGATTAGACAAGTTTAATGTGATACAACACAACTATGTAATACTGTAGGTAGGAAGATAGGTACTTAATTGATCCACTGATGTAGAGACCCCGGAAATGTAAAGCCCAGGCAACTCTAAGAATTAAACAGAAAAGAAAGTAGGGAGCTAAACAATATCTAAACGATATTTCTCTAAAGTACAGTAAACCAGTCATACCAATGCCAGTCAATATGATTTCAAAATGTATGTATGTACTTTGATTAACATTTCCACTTCCTAAACACTTCCGGCGATTGTATGACACCAAAATTGAGATTTGACAAGGGATGTCATGGCACCCTCTGTCCAGCATGGAGCTTGAAGTCTCACCACCTGGTCCATAGTATGTCCCTTTCTCTCCCAGCTGGGCGGCCTAAAGGAGGCCTCCCAAATGAGGCAACCAGGAATTATCCCATTCACACGGCTGAACCACCTCAGATGACTCCTCTCTTTGTTTGTAGAGGGGCAGTGAATGACTCCTCTTCCAATCCTATATTTTTCCAAACAGCAACATATGCATTTGTGTACAATTTAGTCTTGTGATAGTTCTGATGAACGTCAGGATGAGATGCGGGGCTTGGCCCACGCTGCAGACTTTCCAAGCCTTAGACAAGAAAATTATCAGTCATCATGCCCACACACCACCACCAATGAAGGGCTAAATGTGCACATAAACTCTCACACACATTCTGTGCACCCACTCAAACGCTTGCTGTATTGTGTCATGCAGATGCCGTTGTTATCGTGGGAAGGTTGCTGGCCGATTATAATTAATAATGAAAATTTATGAATTGCCCTCGCCTCACAACCTCCCTGCACAATCATCGTGGGTTATGCAATTGTCTTGGGTTTGGAGTAATTTCTTGCATGAAATGAAATCTAGCAGGTTTAGTTAGGATAACACTGATACACCCTCTAAGTAGTGCAGATAGTTGATGCCCAAAATACTCTCAACATCAACAACTACAATGAAATACACAAACTGCATGGTAATTGTCGGTAATTTTCAGGTATTGTCTATGAATTCAATGGATTCTCTCATGTACCACCTTGGTAATGAAGGTAAAACATTCTGTCTCACTAGACTTGTCATACAGTGTAAATCACAGCAAGGCCATTTAATTGTGATAAATGTTAAAACACACTTTTGTACCGTGGAAGATTACTAGCATTTGAGTCATCTGTGCAACGTATCCATGACAACTGACAACTCACTTCATGTCACACCCAACCAAAGCCCTGACAGACTTTCAGTTAAATAAAGGTTGGGCTCTCATACATATTTATCAGCCAGTGATTGGTGGCTTCAGACAGAAATGCATATGCATATCATCATCTGTCAAACTCAGCGTCTCATATTTAGAACAAAATGACGCAAAGGAAGCATTTGTAATCAGGTGCCCTTGAATGTTGCTGTTTTCTTGTGAGTGATTAAGGAGTCAGAAAAGGCAACGACTTCTGACTTCCAATCTGGGTTTCATCAGTGACTGTTTTCCAACATAGAGGTAACATTTCACCGTTACATTGCTCGATGCTGGATTTCACAATGTCTCATGGGTCGTGATTCAAATGTAGAGTATCTGGATGTGGACACATCTTGGAGACCTTACTGAATGGAGAGATGTGGATGTCTGATGGAGAAATGAAAGAAACGAAAGTGTTATGGTAATGTGACCCCACCTGCTCTGCTCAAAATATCTCTCTAGAGGCTGTTGCTACTTAGCAGAATGTGCACATAAACGGGTCAATGTTGTGAGCTCAATAGACAGGAGAAAGACCGTCCTCTTTCGCAATTTTCGTAACACTCAAACCAATTTGCAAGTATAATCAGATGGGTCTTAACATATTTTCAACCATAATCATCAATGAGGCCACGCATGACACGCATGGGATTTACTTTTTGGTACATCCTAAATATCCAGTTTTCAGAGAGATTGCAAGATAACTATTTAAATTTTCAGTATGAGGATACATCTGTTTCAATTCCAGCATGATAAAAGAAAATAAGTTATTCTAGTGGGAACCTCCCCCAAAATTATCTTTCCCAAACCTGCCATCCAAACTATTCTGTCGTTGTCACACTGCATTATCATCTGCTCTACTTCCTGCGATTCACTGCAAAGATGCCACAAAACCCTGAATTTTCCTATGTTGGCTGACATAGGAATTGTGCTGTGAAAACCACATACTGTCATCAGGCTTTCACCCTGATAAAGCCAGGAATCTAACCAGAAGTGGTCGAATCACTGTGTTTTTGACAGCAGACAGCACATGCAACCTCTGTCTCTATTTCTCTTTCATTCACACTGACACACACAGCATGGCGCCAGCTCTAAAACAGCGAGTGTGCTTCTGTTTCTGACACGACATATGTGAAAAAACATTAATATTAGGCACGCAAGCTAGGTAAACTTTATGATTTAGAATATCATTGTACTCAAGAAATACAGATTTATTTTCTACTTGTTTTGCAAAATACAATGCAACAATGTGACCCTATATGTTATTCTATTAGGCTCTATTCAGGACTGATCTGTTTTTTACTGTTATCTCACCTCTGTATTGGAAAATTTCATTGCATCTGTTTCATTGTATTGGGTTGCATGGTTATTGTAATCATAAATGCACTGTAATCGAAGAATTAATGCGTTGCCCTCATCCTATGCTGCTAAACAGCTGAAGGAGCTACAGAGCTAAGAAGTTAGATGTTTCTGGTAATTGTACAATTAACACGTCCAAGTACAATGCAGGTGGGGAGCACAGCAGTAATGAAAAGATTGAAACACCCTCTTTCTGCAAGATAACTCATCTAGATTTTGCATCATCCACAGAAAAAGGGATTGCACCACAAAAACGTCTTCAATTCTCTATTGTAAGAAGCTGATAGAGCTTGGAACCAAGCAGGTGGGTTTCTGTGGGGAAACAACATTTTTTGTGAGGACATTGGAGGACCAATTGTGGAAAAATGAGAATTACTCACAAAGCTCACAAACCATCAACTGATTGTATATCAATTGGGGTAGTCTTACCCAGGCTTTGCCCAACGCAGGATTCAGTGCAACAAAAAAGAGACACTCAAAGAAAAAAAACACATTTCAGAACAGATTGAGAAAATGACAGCAGTACTCTTGGTAGAAAACATCACTTCCCAGAATGCCTCGCGGCAGTATAAATAGTAAGAAAAGGGGCGTTCCCATAGTTGCATGTGGAGGAGGCGAGCAGCAGATTGTTGCCGAGGACACACTGCTGTCAGAGATAACGCCGCTCAGCCGCGCTTACCTGGACTTTCATAGCCATGGACTTAACCGAGGATAGCAGTGATCAAGTGATCCTTCGCTGAGCCTCTTGCGCTCACGTCTCCCTGCGTGTGGTTCTATTGTGCCAGGTAAAATGGCTTTTTTTCTGTGTACTTTGTCTCCCGGCTAGAGCGCCGCTCGCTCATTTATCACAGAGTAGCATCCCTGTCAGGAAGTAGCCCACGCGCGGCTCGTCGGGTAGCAGCAGCTCGTGCCGTGGAAAACATATTTATACTTTTAGCGGGAAAAAGACTTTCCTGTCCACATTTCACCTATTATAAAACGACACATTCCAACAACAAGAAAATCAAACTCGTGTCAAATGTCTTGACATCATCTCCCGAGGAGACTGCCCCAAAAGTTAATGTGATGTAGATGGGGAAATTCGCTGGTTTTACCGCCAGTGTCAACAGTCTGTTTGGCTGTATACGTACAAATTCTTTGTATGTTTTTATGAGCAACATGAACCATATTCGGAGATGGTTACCTACAAGAGAAATAGGAGTAACTTAAAAATATCCACTGCTCTTTTTACGTGGGCGTCACCTCGGGGTAGACAGGTAGAGTTAGTCTGGGCATCATTAGTGTCTAACGCGTCCAAGACATGGTGCCCCATTTTGGCTTTATGTCGCACATATTTGGCTTCTCAAGTAAAAATGACAGCGAGACCCCGCCGTCCCCCTCTGTATATTGCAGTACATGCTTTTGAATTTTTTTCTCCACAATTTAAAAGAAAGTAACAACGGGAGCACCGAGCACCTGGGCATTCATCCACTATGCGTGTTTGTGTTTGACGTGCCCACAAACGAGATACACAGCATTGATATTTGTTTATTATTATGGAATTTGTAATTGTAGCACTTTTCCTCTAAATGGACCGTGCAAACATTTTGATAGTTGAATGCATCTGAACTTTAAACATCAGCAGGTTATAGTTGAGCGTTCCTTATTTCTGCAATGAGGAGACGCAGCAAACAAACAATATGAAACCAAAACTCAGCCTAGCCACTGTATTTTTGCAAGGCATTTTAGGTAAGTGGCACAGTTCTGAATTTTCACTGTTACTCTGCTGTACAATATAAACATGTTGAAATGACAGCCACTGACATCCTATGGATTTGTCACATACATACTGCAGATAGATTATACATGATTGTATGCCATTTTCCTATTTGAATGTGAAACGCGATTTTACAGTTCTTGAATTTTGTGTTGTTTCACTCATTTGCAGTTGCAATTAAAACAGAGGAATCATGTCAGACAAGATGTCCAGTTTCCTCCATATAGGGGATATTTGTTCCCTGTATGCTGAGGGATCCACCAGTGGATTTATTAGCACTTTAGGGTAAGTTGACTTTTTTTTTATGAGACTCTGGTGGTCCTTCAATCACCTCACCCTCACTCTCACGCTCTTGTGTCATACATCGCTATGTGAACCTCTTACACTGATTAAGCTGCAGCAAATTTCATCATGGTGGATGATGCAATTCATGTTAAGTAGAGCCTTAAAAAAGTAGTTGTAACTTTTTGTCATGATGAACATAGTTGCGGTTTTGTGCTGAGGTGAGGGCATAGTAAAAGGCTGCTACTCAGTTCGAAAAATGTATTAGACAAAGTGGTACGTTTTCAGTCTACACTCCGAAGAATTATTCTTACGCTTAAAAATGGTGCATCTTCCTCTGCGCTAGCTTGTCAATATTTCTTTGTCCAAAGATCGGATTGTGCCCACTATTAGTTTTCCATCTCTGTCTGTTTTCCTCCAGTGTAGCTTTTTCCAAAGGACTAGTTGTGTCACTGTTTACAATTCCCCGTAGGCCAAGCAGAGCCCATTCTTTTAGTAGGTCTCAGAAACCCAGATCTTTGCCATTCATGGTTGTGCATCGCTCACCAGGGTAATGAATGCTGCACAGCTCTGAGATTTGCTACTGTGACAGACGCAATTTCTCAACTTGTCTGTCTTGTTTTGTTATGCCTTGTAATCATTCCTCCTCATTACTGCTCAGAGGGTTGACGGTAAAGAGATGAGCTTATAGACCCTGGCTATATATAGTATAATTGTAATACAATAGGTGTTGCTTTTACTGTCTGTGTCTCTAACCTCCTCAAGACATGTGTATAATTAAGCTCCAGGACCACCACTGGTATGATGAAGAAGGTGCCAAAGCTTTTAGAGCTTTGACCCTGCAATTCACAGAATGGCAGGATGTTTACCCTCCCCTACTACCCAGTTTTACTCAATCGACCATAATCAGAAATGACTGCAGGAACTGATTCTCATGTCTTTCCACAGAAATCTCTGCATTGCAAAACTCTGATGACGTGATAGACTTCCTGGTTGTAAAATCTATTTCACTCAACATTCAAGGATTGTACCTTTTTAGAAATAGTTCAGTATAATTAGTGCCAATATTTCCTCAATCAATACATTATGTCAAATAACAATGTAAAGCCGACTTTTGACTTAGCGGTTTGAATTTGGAAGGCATGATTGTCATTGTTATCATTTGCAGATAGAGATGTCTGATAATATCGGCCCCCGATATTAGCATAAAAATGTAATATCGGTATCGGATTTTTTTGCTTTAAAACTGATAATATTAAAACCGATGAAAATAAAATAATGCGTGCGTTACACCGAAATAGTGCCTATGCGCTCCTGAAGCGTTTACCAGTGCACATATCGGTATCGGCTGATATCGGTATTGGTAAATTGAGAGGCAAAAAAGCCAATATCGGACATCCCTATTTGCTGAATTTTGGCGTTCCTTATTTGGGGACCTGTAGAGAGATCGCATCACTGCTTACATCTGGTCGGATGTTGCCGATCTGATTTACATTATATGACATTTTGTTGAGAAAAGATTGATCTATTGTACCTTGCATGAAAACAGAGGTAATGTGTGATCATGATCGAATGAGAGGTCTTCAACATAATCAGTTAACAAAATACTTGGTTCATCTTAAAGTCTAGCATGGCACAGCAGCTCATATCAGGGGGATTATCAACAAATCAGCAACCGCCAATCCACAAAACCTCTCGAGTAATGATGATTTTCCGTTACAGTCTGCTGTCATATGCCAAGGCAGCACGGCACCTCTTCCTCTCCTCTGGTGCCACTGAATGCAGTTACAGCAGTGATACTGGAGATATTGACCATAACAGAAATAAGCGCATTGAATCAAAAGGTCGTGGAGACAAAAGCTCATGACGACGTG
The DNA here is from genome assembly GCA_900312935.1 of Carapus acus. Lineage (NCBI taxonomy): Eukaryota > Metazoa > Chordata > Actinopteri > Ophidiiformes > Carapidae > Carapus > Carapus acus. The sequence goes on along the minus strand of OMPJ01038790.1, from coordinate 43,029 downwards.
TCCTCGAATGTTAGTGCAGTATACTAAAGAAGGAGGAGGACACTGAGTGATACCTGAAAGCACGCAATGACTACTGGCATTTCCAATGGCCACCAGAGCACCTCATGCCCAAAGGGCATTGGAGGCATCCCCATTGCTGTTGTAGGAGTTAAATTGTAACAAGGCAACGTGAGCGCCACAAAAACCTTTTTTGAGAAATCTTATTAAAGATTTACCATGTGTGCATACATCCATTCATTGTTGTCCCCTTATGTGGGGGCGGGGGCAAGATTTGGGAGAGGGGATCCCTGTTCGTCGCGACCTTGCTCAGCTATGACTGGAGGATCTCTAGATGGTCTAAGGACAGCGTGGAGAATGCCTCCACTGCTTATCCTTGCTCTATCTGCTGTCTGCTTCCATCTGAAGGGGGTGACCAGAGGGCATCCCCCCAGATGCTACAACCTCTGCTCACTCCTCCCTTTATGAAGGAGCACAACCTCTGTCATCCTGCCATTTATCGCATTTTGACTGCTGGGACCTACAATTTTGTTTATTTGTTAATGACTTGCATCTTACAAGTGAGGAACTGACATGTACTGTAGATTAGAATACTAATTCAGCTGCCTGTCAGTCACATCGGGATGACCTTGACTTTCCTGTCTCCTTCTTGTCCTTCATTCCCTACACAATTTTGTCATACACTGTATGTAGCTGGAAAGTCATGGCCATGATGGGATGCTTGTAAATGCTTATTGTGTATACTGTGGATTAGAGTACTAATACAGCTGTCTCCCAGTCTCAACAGTATGCCAGAGTACCGCAGCAATACTGCTCAGTCTGAAATACTCCAACCTGTTTGTGGCCAGTGTCCATTCAAACCAGCCTGAGACCTTGAATGTCCTGTCCCCTTCTTGTCCTTCATTTACTACATGATATAGGCAGACATGTGGCTGGCAAACCGTGGCCATGATGGGATGCTTGAAATTGTAATTGTAATTGTATTGGAGTGTTTTGTTGTCATCATATTTGTATACCATGCAATTGTTCTCGGTGTATATGGAAATAACAACAGCGATAATGCCATAGGGTGATAGGGTTTGGTGATATTCAAGGAAAACCTCGGTAACCATGGTAAGAAACATTTGAAAGAGAGCTATAAGTTTAATTTCGTTGAAATCTTAATCATAAATGTTAAATGTGTCCTGAATGCAGCAGTTAATCGATGTGCTTGTTAGCATTACTATATGCCTGTACAAAGGGTGTGTCAATGTGATCATTGTGTCGTATTTGTCGTGAAAAAACTAAAGGGAGGAAAAAGGTCTCTTTGTTGTTCAGTCACAATGTATCTTGTATGATTGATGGGATTTTATGCTCGCTGTTTCCACAGGCTCGTTGATGACCGCTGTGTGGTACAGCCGGATACAGGTGACTTGAACAACCCACCCAAAAAATTCAGAGGTAAGGCCCCAGTTTATTATTTGCATTCATACATCAAATGTTTGTCTAAGACAGGACAAGAATGTTTGTGTGATTTGTGTGTATTTGTGTCGGGCAGGAGGCGTATGTCTTCATCAAATAGGCATGGGGAACTTGTGAGCAATTTACATTTCACGTTTTTCCAGAACTACACCAATCTTTCTGATGGCACCAAGCTTTGTGATGGCACTATCAGTGGCCCTCTCACGCATTGCATTTAAAATCCACCTGGCATCTTAGATGTTGAAGTTGACATCGTATCATTTTCCGAATGACTCAAGACATTCCATCTGCATCAATCCTCTTCCCGAATTTTCCTCAGAGAGGTTGCCAGTCGGCACGGCACTGCCTTCTTTCCTCATTCTCAGGATCATCCCCTAACCTTTCACAAAGTAACCAAAAAGTATTCTGGATTATATTGGATGGACATCATTTGAACAAAGAGACACTTTTATGTGCTCATGCAAATACACAGTTTCTTGTCTTCCAGTTTGGCTATAATCAATCTGAATGATTCAAATTCATTGCAAAGTTTCCTGGCTGCGGAGTGATACTGAATTGGGAGTGCCGCCGCTCTGTCCCTCAATCCTGTATCTCAGTGGGTCGTCCCAAAGTAACTCACAGTCCTACAAAATAAGTTCATGAACAGAAGTAGTTCTGAACCACGTATGCACAACTTCTAGTAGGGCCTGACAATCATTCTCTATGCTGAGGTGCCGTGTTTTAAACATTTGTCATGCAGTAGCTTATTAACCAATATCCATGCAGTAGCCTGTCAAACCTGAGCTACAGTTTTGCTTACTTTATCAAATATCACAAGCGAGAGAGTATATCAGGGCGAAATCCCATAATCCCCATTCACCAGGGGTATTTGTGCTTTGGTTGAACATTTTAATTCTACCCATTTGATCTTCAAGAGGGTAATACCCTGAGAGCAAACATATTAACTACCACAGTGTATATGGGTGTGTTTGCACTGGCACGCTGACTGTTTAATCACTCGTCACCTGCTCTATCAGCACTAATCCTCATGATCCTCGGAAAGTCTGATTCCTCAGACGGTGTTTTCACAACCTCTTCTCACAAGTTGCAGTTTTTCCCCCGTCGCCTCACTTGAGCATCACAAATTCTCGGCAAGTGTCAAATAAAGTTGTCCTCCCTTCAAAAACTTTTTTAGAGCTACAGACATTGTACATATTTCTAAGTGCTTTTAGTTTTTCTTTCGACAGCTTGTTTTTTTCATCAAAAAAATTTATGAGGCATATACCACGAGTGAAGAATGACTAAACCACATAGTGGATTACTTGTGGAGATGGATCCTATTTGTCTGTCAATATTGTAAAATTATGAATTCTGAATAGACAGAAAGTACATTTTATTCAGTGTAAAATTCATAATTCCTGAAAAATGCATGTAATGTTACACATTTGAGATTCCCCCTCTGTATTTGAAGCATTGATTGAATGAGATAAGCTTCTTTAAATATAGTTTTGATAATAGTAACAAAGTTGAATGAATAGTTGCTTCAATTGTGGAACTTTTTTCATCAGAATTTTGCATTTAATCTGTTATTGTAAATAGTGACCATGGAATGCGATCCCACCAAAGTACTCAAGTTCTGTATTGCAAATTATATTTGTATGTCAACAGAATGTCATTTGATGGGATGTTTGAGCTCTTTTAAGCAAAAGACTGACATGTTTTCGTGCTGCTCCTGCATGGGAACTTTTACTGTTATGATTATTTTTTAAGTGTATCTACTTGAAAATGGTATCAGCGAAACCGTGCCCTACTTGTCGTAGAAATATGTGCACTCAGTTTAAATCCTGCAAGTTCTCAAATCATTTGCAGAGGAATAATTTCGTTTCCCACACAGAATAGGATTGATCAAAGAAACTGCCATTTACCTTACAGTGACTCCTGGAAGCTATCCGGCTATGACTTTTTCTTCCCCAATTTGGAGGGAAGGGGCATCAGTCAATCATGTTACCTTGTCAGACTGAAGATGGCGCCCCCTGTATTTCTTTGGTGTGGCTGTATTTGTCTTTATAGATTGATACTTACACCTGTGAAGTGAAGATTACTTTAGTAAATACAGCAATATATCATCTAAATTCCCTCATAAAAGGATTTCAGTGAAATATGCTCATGGAAAGTATGCAAAATCCCTAATCTCTTTTTTGTGATTGTGATGTTTTCCCAGTGCCCTATTTTCACCAGCGATTGCACCATTTCCTCTACTTTTGTCCATTTTTCTCCTTCTGTCCCACTTATCCATCCCTCTTTTACACCCTGCGCCCCATTACTGCCAAATCCCCTGACATTGCAGAGTTGGCTGTACTTCCCACAAAGCTTATCACAGTGGATATTTTTACCACTGACGCCCTGCAACATCGAAATGATAGTAGCACGTAAAATGTGTACAACGTATAGTAAAAGAAAGCAGACACTATTACCACCAGTCACCATGTGGTGGTGACAGATTAATCTAATCACACAGAAAATGTGCCAGTATGATTCAATATGATCATTTTGGTGATCTTGTTTTAATCTCAGTTCACTGTTGGACCAGTGTTCACAAACCAGACAATGTTTCTCTGAGCACGTTCTCGTCTTGCTTCGAAGATGAGCACTTCTGAAAAACTATCTCTTGTGGGAGCTTCACCTTTGGTTTTCCTTTTCTCCCTATCCACAGACTGCCTTTTCAAACTGTGCCCTATGAATAGATACTCCGCGCAGAAACAATTCTGGAAGGCTGCAAAACCGGGAGGCAACAGCACGACCGACACAGTCCTCCTCAACAAGCTCCATGTACGTTTGTGTTTGTTTTGGTTTTAATCACGACCCTCTCATTGAATGAAGACTAATTTCTGAAGTCTGTCCTCTGCTGTGTGTCTGTAGCACGCTGCCGACTTGGAAAAGAAGCAGAATGAGTCTGAAAACCGCAAGCTACTCGGAACTGTCATACAGTATGGAAATGTCATCCAGGTATGGTTAGGCATCAGGTTAACAGACCTGCCTGACTGGTCCTCCCCACAGGATACTTTTTATCAGCCATGATGCAGAGAGCTGTTATAAGGCTTAGCAAAGTTACTGTTGGTTATCTGCACGTATGACACAATTTGCATAGATGTTATGTAACAGTCATGCAAAACCTGCAGAGGCGGTTGATTCAATATAAACATTGAGAAAACGGAGCATATTACTTTGTACTTCTTATTTGTTTTTCCATGTGTATTTAATCTCTATCATGTGCTAATTTCTAACACAGATATTGACTTTTATTATTACATCTTTGAATGATAGCTTTACACACTCATTAATTTTCTATACCCACTCATTCCTAATTCGGGTTGCGGGGTCTGTAGACCCCAAACGCTCTCTACACCCACATCGACTACTTCTCAAAATATTCTCTTAAAAAAGATATTTGTGGTCCAGATATTTGATCAGAGTGAAATCCCCAGTTTAAGGAGACATGATGTAAATCGTCTGTTCATCATCATTTTATGATGGAAACAACCGCTTTACTATGATTCTTACTCCAGTAACGTCTGCTGAAGGCAATGTGTTTTCTTTTACCAACAGTTGTTACATTTAAAAAGCAATAAATACCTGACTGTGAACAAGCGTTTGCCAGCATTATTGGAGAAGAATGCTATGAGAGTGACGCTGGACTCGGCGGGCAATGAAGGATCTTGGTTTTACATTCAACCTTTCTACAAGCTGCGCTCCATGGGAGACAGTGTAAGTAGTCATTGTGCTTGATGGAGGAACAGTCCCTCAGAATAGAAAACATTGCAAGTAAGTTAGTAAAGTACACATTTCAGTTTCAACATGTTTAACGTATGAACAAATTAGTTGAGGTTGTACAGAGACAGACAAGTCATCATTATATTTGTAGTTTGCAAATCAGAAATGAAAGAATATGACCAGAAACCAGAGGATTGCTGTGTTGATCCCAACCGTCCTCAAATAGGTGAAATATCAAAGACTGCTCGAGGAGCATCTTACTCAGCTACTCTAAAAACACAATTGGGTCTATTGTAGAGAATTAATCTCATTCAAGATGAATAAAGTTTAAAGAATTAGGACAAAAAAAGATCTTTCTTGACCTTATTGTTCATGATGTATTTAGCAGACGGAGACAACTGATATGCAGTTTTGGGCTTTTCGCTTGTCTACCACATAAATGAATTATATCTGCGTTTTACATTTATGCATTTGTCAAAATGTTCTATGATATTTCTTTAGGTTGTGATTGGGGATAAGGTTGTCCTAAACCCTGTTAATGCTGGTCAACCACTACATGCCAGCAGCCACCAGCTTGTTGACAATCCCGGATGTAATGAGGTACTGAAGTACAGATACTCTTTCACTTATCAGCATGAATGCTACATGAGGTATTCGTTAAAATGAAAATAGCCTGTTTACGTCTTAAATCCCATTAATTTTGGCACGTTCATCATACTATTGGCTCCCTCCCTCCAGTGTACATACAGCAAAATCAAGATATTGTCATGGTACAGTCACCCTGTGGTAACTATTATTTTCTCGTCAGGTTAATTCTGTAAATTGCAACACCAGTTGGAAGGTTGTTCTGTTCATGAAATGGAGTGACAACAAGGAAACCATATTGAAAGGGGTAAGTGTCTGATTTGCACATCCATTAGGTCAATTTGCAATGTTGACGTCACATGTGTTTCCACCTTCCTCTGAGTGTGTATGTGTATCATGATTTAATGTAATTACAGGGCGATGTGGTGCGGCTGTTCCATGCCGAACAGGAAAAGTTCCTTACTTGTGATGACCACAGGAAGAAGCAGTATGTTTTCCTGAGGACAACAGGTCGACAGTCTGCCACCTCTGCCACCAGCAGCAAAGCTCTGTGGGAAGTTGAGGTCAGTCCACCATACGGTAATCTTCCAAGTGTTCCATCCGTGGTGTGGTGACCTACTCTAAATGATGTACAGTTAAGGAGGATGTTTAGATCTGATGTCAGTCAGTTATTCTTTTCCTTGTGCTGTTTTCAGGTGGTCCATCATGACCCATGTAGAGGCGGTGCGGGCTACTGGAATAGTCTGTTCAGGTTTAAACATTTGGCTACTGGGTGTTACTTGGCTGCAGAGATGAGCGAGGTATGTTTCGCTACCTTTTCCTCTCTGCCTCAAACTATTATGTGCAACCATTAAAGAACACTAAACATATATTGTTATTAGTGGGATATTCATGACATGCAGTGTTGTTTTTGAGCGTATTTTACAAGAAGTTATTATTCTCAAGGTCAATCCAGAGTTCGAAGAAGAGAGTGCTGAGCAGCGGTCCTCCGTGAGTTATTCTCCTTTGTTTCCCTTCTGTGACATCCTTCACTGTATAATCACATCTTGACTTCTGTGCTGGATCTCTGCTTTCTGCTGTAGGTGGTGGACTTTGCACCTTTCAATTTCCAGGTACTGTTGTGTAATTACTGAATTCATACATTGACTTTGATGTAGCCATCCACACTTTTCACAGCTGCCCTGTTTTATTGCCTTTGCTTGTCTGCCGCAGGTTTGCTGTGTCCACTTTCACCCCCTCTATGATTTTTGTGGAGGCTGTGTTGGCTCTTATTGTAAATCAGAGTAATCTAGCAGCAATTGCAATAGCAGTATATGACCACAGGGTGTCACTTCACCACCGTTTCTTCCCACACCTGCCCCATTTTCTATCCACAAACAGAGGACTTCTACCACCAATAACTGCCTTTGCTCTATGATATTGCTCACCCCTGATTGATTCTGCATAAGAGGATTATATGTGTGATATATTATTTATGGCTGTCACTGTTGTTGAATGTGCAGGCCTTGTTTCTGCAGTCTCCAGTTCTCTGTCAAGACAGTTGTTAATGTGTAAATTCTGTTGATTTAGCCATTCAGACTACATGTGTAATAGTTTGCTGCTGTTTGTGTGAACTACTACTCCTCAGATCATCAACTGTGTTTGCTCCTGTAGTTGGATGCAGATAATGAAGCTCTGCGAGCGCGTCTGAGGGCTCCGCAGGAGAAAATCATGTGTACCCTGGTGCCTGTCCCAGACGGCATGGAAATCTCGTCAATTTTTGAGCTGGACCCCACAACACTGAGAGGGGGAGACTCAATGGTGCCCAGGTACATACATATCTGTTGAGCAAACACCAATGAAAAAGTTATTCCAAAATGTGAGGTCTAGTGAGGGTAAATTGACACTAGTTTTAAGTGATTGAAAACAGTAATGCCAGGAGAGGAGGACGACAAAGAATGCCAGTGAGACCGTTGGTATTGCCATTATCACTTTCCATCAGTGTTTTTCATCATCATGTGTGCTACTTTGAGTATGCTTGTGGGAAGATTGGGTGGGTAGAGGTCAACTTTAAATGGTACAATGTACTCGCAGGAAAGTCCCTGCATGGCGTGGAACAGAAAACAATGTGTGGACAGAGGGAAAACAGGGGAAAAACAGAATTCCCCACCATGTGTCTCAGCATGGATTAGATTATGCTAAAACTACAGAGCAGAGGTTGTCCAAACATTGTGTTCACTACCACATTACCTTTGCACAAAATCATTACATGACATTGGGGAAATAAGCAGTGGCTACTCTGCTTGAGGGGGCAGTAAACCTCCTTTTAAGTCACAGCCGGTATTGTACCTAAATCCTAAACCTAAGGTATCAAGATGGAAATCTTCTTGTGTTGTATGCTGTAGCAGTGTGTCTTTATGCCTCTATAGTATTTGCACCTGTTGCTACAAATTAGATGGGCCCTGCCCATTTAGTGCCATGCCTCTCATTGTATCATCAGGTGTGTGCCTGCATACTGTAGGTTAATGGTGTAAGCCTCTCCCAGTCTAACCTGAAAATACCTTGCTCCATTGGGGGATAAACATTGGGCTAATTAATGCCTGGGAGAGCAGGTACACAAAGGTAAGCCTGTTAGGGTGGGGGTTGGTTGCACAGCGTCTGCCAAAAATATAGTCGTCGCTGGCAGTGTTGAAGACGTGCACACCCTTGAATCTCCCCCTGTGATCACAAAGAGGGGAGGAGGTGTTGCCGAATTTTTACAGTGTAAATCTCTCATGTGCTTTGGAAAAACGATGACTACTAGGAATGATCTTGCACAAGTCGCTACAAGATAGTCTGTAATTGTCTGACACGTTCAACTATTTACTGGATTCTCCAATCTGTTTGTTTGTTGTTTGTTTGCACTTGTGTTCGTCTTTTACAGTTGTGGTTTTTATATCAAGCCTCAGAGGGCCAGGCAGCGTGGCGCACATATAAGAACGGACTGAAAAGTACAGTGGATGTGACGTAAAGATACAGATGTAAAGTTATGGTGTCCATGTTCATATGTGGAGAGCAAACATTTTGAAATCAGTTTTGAATTTATTTGTTTGACAGTTGGCACCCAAAGGTTAATATAACCCAAATGTCATATAACGCTTTGCAAGGTATCTAAGAGCAAGAACACAATAAGAACATCTGCAAGATGTGTTTGACAGAAGAGGATGAATAAATATTGTTGTCATCATCATGACGTAATTCTGATGAATTTGAAGACACTGTTGAAAGTGGATGCTGAGCATGTTTGATTGTGTTTACCACTCAATTTAGTTTAGAGACACACTAGTGAGTCTTTTTTACCAACCCTTAATTTACTTTTATTATCAACTAGGGATGTCCGATATAGGCTTTTTTGCTGATATCCGATATACCGATATTGTCAAACTCTCAATTTACCGATACCGATAACAGCCGATACCGATATGTGCGCCAGTAAATGCTTCAGGAGCGCATAGGCACTATTCCGGTGTAACACAAGCATTATTTCATTTTTATCGGTTTTTATTTTAGCGGTTTTAAAGCAAAAAAATCCGATACTGATATTACATTTTTATGCTAATATCGGGCCGATAATATCGATGGGTCGATATTATCGGACATCTCTATTATCAACCACTGTGGAGAACTGTGTGAATTGTAACTGACAATGTTAGGGTTAGAGATGGATAAAATGAATACAGTCATATATAGGATGTCTTGAAAAATTGTGTTTTGTCTGAAATTGTTTGAGTCACCCCACAAAATTAGACTAGCTGTAGTTACCTCAATACATCTGCAGAGGTTACTATCAATTCACGTCCAAATATTTACTTGGTTCCAACATTTTACTCCCGTCAGCGTTCACAGTGAATTTCTCCTTTGTCTCGCATCTTGTCACATATAATGTCTCTAATCTCTCATCAATAGGAGTTCTTACGTGAGGCTGAGGCATTTGTGCACCAATACCTGGGTTCACAGTACCAACAACCCAATTGACAAAGAGGAGGAGAAACCTGTCATGTTACGGGTAAGTCAGTTTTGTCATCGGTTATATTAGTCATTTACATGACTGAATAACAGTAAAGGCTTTTTTGTGATAGATTGGAACCTCTGCAGTAAAAGAGGACAAGGAGGCCTTTGCCATCGTTCCAGTGCCACCAGCAGAAGTACGTGATTTAGACTTTGCAAATGACGCAAGTAAGGTGTTGGCATCCATCGCTGGCAAGCTGGAGAAGGGAACTATCACTCAGAATGAAAGAAGGTATTGAACAATGTTTGGTATGTACAGTACATGTCGTGTAGTTGGAGAAGGAAAATTTGTGTTGGAATTATTGTGAAGGACATGATCTTCGTGGGTACATCTGTGAGCAAGTGTGCATTTCAATATTCTATGTACCCTCTGCAGGTTTGTAACCAAACTCCTCGAGGATCTAGTTTTCTTTGTGGTAGACATTCCAAATAGTGGCCAGGATGTTTTGGAGATCATGGTGAACAAGCCAGACAGAGAAAGACAAAAACTCACGAGGGAACAAAATATCCTGAAACAGGTTAGCCACAGACCTACAAGACTGGTTTTAGGTTAGTACAGGCAAACAGTGTTGGGAAGTGAAATTTGTATTATTTTTTCCAGATTTTCAAGCTTCTCCAAGCCCCCTTCACAGACAGTGGAGATGGTCCGATGCTGCGTTTAGAGGAGCTTGGAGATCAGCGCCATGCTCCTTTTAGGCACATTTGCAGACTTTGCTATAGAGTATTGCGTCATTCTCAGCAGGATTACAGGAAGAATCAAGTACGTGCTCCTCTCATTTCCATGTGCTATAATTCATTATCTATTTGATGTAATGATTTTTATGTTGCTTTTTTTTCTAATAGGAATATATTGCCAAACAGTTCCGCTTCATGCAGAAACAAATAGGCTATGATGTGTTGGCAGAAGACACCATAACAGCACTGCTGCATAACAATCGGAAGCTGCTAGAAAAACACATCACGGCAGCAGAGATCGATACATTTGTCAGTCTAGTGAGGAAGAACAGGGAGCCTAGGTGAGACTTACAGTAAAGGACAGGTCTGTGCTCAAGTCACGTCTGCCACCTGTGAAATGAAGTAGATTAATATGTAGAAGGGCTCCTTTACGCAATTCATTTTAGTGTCTGCAAATCATAATGAATTCAAATGTTTTTGCATGCTCATGACACTGCATGTAAATTAGGATCTGGTGGGTCTTCCTGTGTATGTCTTGCCTTGATAATCATGTGGACTTCGATGTCAAAATTCCTCTTATTGTATATTTTTAAGCTTTTTCTGATTCATTTACGTGGCTTGTATGCATTTGTATTTGCAACCAGGTTCCTCGACTACTTGTCTGATCTGTGTGTGTCCATGAGTAAATCTATCCCGGTGACCCAGGAGCTCATCTGTAATGCAGTACTGGACCCAACCAATGCTGACATTCTGATTGAAACCAAGTTAGTGTCTTAATTGTGTGGATTTTAGAAATACCTCCAAACTGAAATATACCAAAAATATCTCTCTGTGTGCTTTACCAGGCTGGTGTTATCAAGGTTTGAGATTGAGACAACATCATCGAATGGAGACAATCCTGTTGAGGCAGAAGATGAGGAGGAGGTGTGGTTGTTCTGGAAAGACAACTGTAAGGACATTCGAAGTAAAAGCATCAGGGAGTTGGCCCAAGATGCGAAAGAAGGCCAGAAAGAGGATCAAGAGGTAGTCAGCTACTACAGGTGAAATGCATGACCGCACTGCTCTTCAACATGCACTTGATTGTTGAAAGTTGAAAATATCATGGTGTGATTTTTATTTAGATGGAGCACATTAAGTCTGACACAATAATATTCACATAAGGAAAATAACGGAAAATATACATTATGTTCTTACATGCAGGTGCCAGCTCAACCTCTTTGCAAGAATGTGTTTGGATCGTCAGTATTTGGCCATCAACAAAATCTCTGGGCAGTTGGACGTAGACTTGATCCTGCGCTGTATGTCAGATGAGGATCTTCCCTATGATCTGAGAGCATCTTTTTGCCGCCTGATGTTGCATATGCATGTGGACCGTGACCCACAGGAGCAAGTCACCCCTGTCAAATATGCCCGTCTTTGGTCTGAGATCCCATCTCAGATAGCTATCGATGAGTAAGTTGTGATTATGTAGTTTTTTTTTTTTTTCATTTGATCGTTGCAAGGTTTTTCAGTCTCTAAGATGAAATTCTAAAACTGTCCAGCTATGACAATAATGGAACTACAAGAGACGAGATCAAGGAGCGCTTCTGCCTCACAATGGATTTCGTAGAGAACTACTTGCGAGAAGTGGTGTCGCAAAACATCCCATTTACTGACAAGGAGAAAAACAAGCTTACATTTGAGGTACAGCACTTTTGGTGGTAAATTTAGCAGATGATGTGTCACTGTTGTAAGAATGTTCGTACATTAAATATGAATATCCATGTATCTGATTTGTCATGGTCTAATGTCTTTTTTAGGTTGTGAACCTCGCAAGGAACCTCATCTACTTCGGTTTTTACAATTTTAGTGACTTGCTTCGGTTGACAAAGATATTGCTGAACATTTTAGATTGTGTACATGTCAGCACATTATATCCTATCAACAAAATGGAGAAGGGAGAGGAAAACAAAGGTAATTGTCTAACTCTGACCATCAGTAAGATGGTTACTGCTTTTTTTGTTAGATATTACACACAATTTATTTCACATACCATGTTTATTTCTGAATCTGCATGGGCCCCTTTGATAAAACCTAGCCAGCAGTAATGTGATGAAGTCCATTCATGGAGTCGGGGAGTTGATGACTCAGGTTGTGCTTCGAGGAGGAAGTCTACTACCCACTACCCCAGCTCATCAGCCTGAAGGTGACGTGGTTAAAACCCAGACTGAGCCAGAGAGAGAAGATATCATGGTGATGGATACAAAGCTCAAGATCATTGAGATCCTTCAGGTACCATGAGAAAGTGGATTTTCTGGAAACCTTCCAAGCATGGAGCCATAAAATAAAATCAGTTTGTCTGTATGATGTTTATGTCTGTATATAATGACTTCACCCTCTTTGCCTTCTTTGCTCAAGTTCATCTTGAATGTTCGGCTAGACTACAGGATATCCTGCCTACTATGTATTTTCAAGCGGGAGTTTGACGAGAACAACCCTCAGGCAGACAATGGTGCAACCCAAAATGGAAGCAATAATGTCACAGGTCTGATTTCCTGCTTGACGTCCAGTGACCAATTTGAAAATTTGTTTCACCAATTTGCACAGTGGCAAAATTTTTATCCAATATTGGACTGTCTTGTTTTTTAGTATTCAGTCTTGACTCATGAACATTTTTTCTAGGAAATCTTGACTTTGAAAAAATTGAGGAACAGGCTGAAGGGATCTTTGGAGGAAGGTAAATCATCACCACTGAGCTTAAATTTTGTGAAGTCGCATGAACTTTGTTCTTTACCATGCACTGTTGTTTGCCTCTGTCATCAGTGACGAGAACACTCCATTAGACCTGGATGACCATGGTGGGCGTACCTTCCTCAGGGTCCTGCTGCACCTCACCATGCATGACTATCCGCCCCTCGTCTCTGGTGCACTCCATCTACTTTTCAGGCACTTTAGCCAGAGGCAGGAGGTCCTCATGGCGTTTAAACAAGTAGGCTGTTGCCCCTTTACACTTTTTAGTAATTTGTTTTGCTATAATTTTGAGCAGCACTCACAAGTTGTACCAAATATTTCACCAAGCAACACAAAATGATTAACGAATAGATTAACTTAAATTTCATGCAAAGCTTTATGCTTGATGCCAAACGCTTAGGTCCAACTGCTGGTCACCAGCCAGGATGTGGACAACTACAAGCAAATCAAGTCCGATCTTGACCAACTCCGGTCAATCGTGGAGAAATCTGAACTATGGGTTTACAAGAGGCAAGGAGAGGATGTAATGGATGGTGATGGACCTTCAGAACCTGAAATCAAGAAGAAGGTCTCTCTTCAGATATTACCTTCAGACATGATTCTTAAGCCATTGAATGATCCAAAACTAATTTTGATAATTGTTATTTTGGTTCATCAACATTTTTTCATGTTTCTTTGGTTTCCAGGGTGATTTGCATTGTTCTGACAAAAAGGACTCAGAAACCACCAGCAGTTACAACTACAGGGTTGTGAAGGAGGTAATCCTGTTTCAAGGTCACCACATGCTCGTATCTGTTACTACTCAATAATGACCTTCTGCACTGTGTGTAGATCTTGCTTCGTCTCAGTAAACTTTGTGTCCAAGAGGGAAGCTCTGGAAAGAAGAGTAGAAAACAACAGCAAAGGCTGCTGCGAAATATGGGAGCTCACGCTGTTGTGCTTGAGCTCTTACAGATTCCATATGAGAAGGTGCAATACTGGAAACTTACATAGTTTATAGTCTTATTCATGCAGCCTTATGTTGCCTATCCATGACAGTGGTGTGTGTGTTTCTCTTCTTAGGGTGAGGATGTTCGAATGCAGGAAATTATGAAACTGGCTCATGAATTCCTTCAGAATTTCTGTGCTGGTAACCAGCAGAACCAGGCTCTTCTCCACAAGCATATCAATTTGTTCCTTAATCCAGGAGTGAGTATGTTGCCAGTATTGTTGTAGTTTTGTTACCCATTATTGTCCGATGTATACATATTTTGGGATGTTCGTTTTTGCCTTATTTCATTTTTTCACAATTTCCTTCTTCCTCAGATCTTAGAGGCAGTTACCATGCAGCACATTTTCATGAATAACTTCCAGTTATGCAGCGAGATCAATGAAAGAGTGGTGCAGCATTTCGTCCATTGTACCGAGAGTCATGGACGACATGTCCAATATCTGAAGTTCCTGCAGACCATTGTCAAAGCTGAAAATAAATTCATCAAGAAGTGTCAGGACATTGTCATGGCTGAGGTCAGACCTTAATTCTTCATATCGGCTAAAATTGACATGCTTGCCAAGCCAATGTCAAGGTTTTCCATGAAAACAGAGATCTGTTACAGAGAAGTCTGCCTTGGAATTCTTCGAAGGGAGATGTGCTTTTGATAGTGAGGCAGAAAGGAATCATATAATCGTCATAGTAATAATTCTCCAAAATTAGATTGTAACGTAAATGCACTTGTGTCTAGTCTGGTATTGTCCTGTCATTCTTTGCCTACCCGAGCCTGCAGAGGGAGCAGCCTCAGCTAAGAAGCATAAGTCAACAGAATATACTGTAGCTGCATATATTGTGAATTTTATGATTTCTCATTTCTGTTTCTCTTCCATTCAGCTGGTGAGCTCGGGAGAGGATGTTCTTGTCTTCTACAATGATCGTGCCTCATTCCAAACTTTGGTTCAGATGATGCGATCAGAGCGGGACCGCATGGATGAAAACAGCCCTTTAATGTATCACATTCATTTAGTGGAGTTGCTTGCAGTTTGCACCGAGGGCAAGAACGTCTACACAGAAATCAAGTGCAACTCGTTGCTGCCACTTGACGATATTGTTCGAGTAGTCACTCATGAAGACTGTATTCCTGAGGTACAAAGATGTAAATTAGATGCATTCCACAAATTCCAGATAATATAGAAGATTTTTTTCATTTGATCAAATGTATCCAGAAGTGACAAGTCATTCTACAGTCAACATCATTGCATTGACTCATTTTGTGCATCTGAAATTAAGATTTGATTGAATACTTTGGAGTTAGTTCATTGCCTGGCCACGGAGGAGGTTTATACTCAAAGTAACTTCTGTCTGTGGTGTGGATTTCTATATGTAATAGCTAATCAGGCAATGTGTCTATTGATTATTTATCTATTCCTTCTTTCCATTTTCTGTCTGCAATTAATAGGTTAAAATAGCTTACATCAACTTCCTGAACCACTGCTACGTAGACACAGAAGTGGAGATGAAGGAGATCTACACTTCTAATCATATGTGGAGACTTTTTGAGAATTTCCTGGTGGACATATGTAGGGTAAGCCTGACTGTGTTTGCCATCTTAAAGTAGATTTACTAGAGATTTAAGAGAGTGATTATGCTCTTAAAATGCCTAAAATGCATCATATCGTCTCTGTCATGTGTTCTAGGTGTGCAACAACACCAGTGACAGGAAGCATGCAGATACAATGCTGGAATGTTATGTAACAGAGACGGTCATGAGTATCGTCACATGCTTCTTCAGCTCTCCCTTCTCTGACCAGAGCACCAGCCTACAGGTGATCAAATTTAGTTGTCTTTGTTCATTTTTTGTGGAGAAACTTGTAACCACTAATGTAAACCGGTCAACACATCACATTCCTCCCTCTGCAGCTGGCCCATCACATTTATGTAAGTAATAGTGACCCCTGCCTAGTATGTTCCCCAGTCCCTTGGTATGTTCCTCACCCAAAGGGCCAGGATACTCAGTGGCAAATGGTCAAAAGTTGGTTTTCACATTGTTGAGTGCAGTTGTTGCTTTTTGCATCCCTGAGATGAGGGTGTGTAGTGGAAGACTTTACTGTCCCTCTGTATGATTGTTGGCTTACATGGGGTTTCTTGAGGTACTGCTCCTCCCTCCAAAGTAAGACCACTATCCTCAATAGCAGTGGTCCCCAACCTTTATTACGTCACAGACCAGTTTCATGTCAGACAACATTTTCTCAGACCAGCCAGGTGTTGTGGATAGTTGGTGGATGTGACATAGCAGGTGGTTGTTCAGAATCAGATCATAATTACGACGAAAACAAAGAAAGCTCTGTATCTTCTCCGTGCAGCCCTGTACCAACTGATCCACAGACCGGCAGCGGTCTGTGGCCCGTGGGTTTGAGACCACATTATTGCAGTATATTTAGTGAAACTTAGATCTAAAGGTTGAGCATGGCAGCAGCTGCTCCATGTGACGTCATAAATTCATGCCAATTGCGGCTCAGTATCAGAACATGCAAAATAAAACTGACTGTTTATAAATGTAATCTGTACTATGCACAACATACACACACATACAGTATATGTATGTATAATTGGTCGTGCGCGTGTGTGTGTGTGTGAGTGTGTGTGTGTATGTATTGTGTGTGTATGCGTGTGTACGTGGAGTCATTTAGTTTGACCCATACAATTAGTTTGAGGGTTTCATCACATATCACGAGAATTGCAGTTGGGTTTGTCAATATGATGACAACACAAATCTCTCTCCTGTAACAGGCGGCTTTTCTCGGAAAGATAAATGAGGTATTGATTGCACTCAAGTGCTGTGGCCAGATCTTAGATACTAATCACTGTGGTGGTGGTAGTGACCAGCAGTAATCCCTGTTCAACATTTGTTTTACGTTCTTGATGGGATGCAGTTAATAATAAGCAATATGCTTATTAGATGTTGTCACATGGTGTTTAGATTGTACAATCAATCTCCCTAGATTCATTTACTGTATAAAGTTATATGGTAAATGCAAGTAAATAATGTATCTGCTCAGGTAAGACTAGTTCCTATTTTGGATAGAGAAATCTGTGTTCTTTTTTCAGTCACTTATATACGTACGCACTGTCTGCTTTTTACTTTTATCCCTTTTCACTCATTATGTTTGCTCTTTTTGGCCATCCAACAGACTCGGCAACCAGTTTTTGTGCAGCTTCTACAGGGAGTGTTTCGGGTATACCACTGCAACTGGCTTAACCCTGTTCAAAAGGCATCTGTGGAGGCTTGTATCAAAGTGCTCTCCGATGTGGGTAAGAGATCAGACGAACACGGACGTGCAAACTTAATGCTATCTGTACCACAACTTCCTGTATTACAACATTGATGGTGGTGATAGAGATATGTACACCCTCACTTCCCAGCCAAGAGCCGAGCCATCGCCATCCCGGTGGACTTAGACAGTCAGGTCAACAACCTTTTTGTCAAGTCCAACAATGTGGTACAAAAGAGCATCCTGAACTGGAAACTGTCAACCAAGAACACTTCTAGACGAGATTCTGGCCTGACTATATCCAAAGATTACAGAAACATCATTGAGAGGCTTCAGGTTAGATCTGCATTAATTGTCTTATGCTGTTGTCTTTGCATGATATAATGGGTTATTACATTATATAATGTTTTCATCACTGGGCCCAGCTGCTTTTGACTTTTCTGTGAATGAGTGACACTTCGTATCACCTCATATACAGGAGATGTCGGTTGAAACATGCATAATCTCTTGTGAGGAACATGAATGGAATTTCACATTACACGCCAAATTTTCGTGCAGGATATAGTGTCAGCTCTGGAGGATCGTCTCAGGCCTCTGGTACAAGCTGAGCTGTCAGTGTTAGTAGACGTCCTCCATCGTCCGGAGCTGCTTTTCCCTGAGAACACAGAGGCAAGGAAAAAATGTGAAAGTGGAGGATTCATATCAAAGTAAGTCCATATCTGCAGTCATCATGCACCACTTCTATTAATTGGTTTTATGTTTTATGCCATCTGATGCCCTGGCAATGACATAAAATGTGGGAGGAAGCCAGAGTGCCTGGAGAAACTGACACATACTCAGGGATCACATGCTTATTTATACACAGAGGCCTCAGCCGAAAATCAACCTTCTCTCTCCAAGGCATTTCATCCTTTTCTCTCCATTTTCTTTGTATTCTCTCCCAAAACCAGACTAATCAAACACACAAAACAGTTGCTTGAGGAGAATGAGGAGCGTCTCTGCATCAAAGTACTGCAAACACTGAGGGAAATGATGACGAAAGACAGAGGCTATGGAGAGAAGGTATTGTTGACATTGTTTTATTTTCTTCTGCTCCAGAAAATTCATCCAAACCTGTTGTCAAGCTAATGACAAGTTTTGAAAGGTTTTTGTTTGTTTCACAATGCTTCAATTTGTGTGATAGATGGGATATAAATCACATTGAGGTTTTAGCTGAGTGCCTCAATGACTTTTAGTGGGTTTTGTAAAGCAAACTAATATAAGAGGAAATCGCAGTTGAGATGATGACAGCAAATCCACTGCTGCACATTTTATTCAGTCGCACCTTGGGAAGCAAATATTCATATGAAATTTAATCCTTAAGTACCAAACATTTTTCTCTAAATACATTTGTAAATCCCCTTTTCTAAAATGATTCAATGTCATCTGGTGGTTTTGTACTAATCTCACTCTCACACTCCTTCTCTCCAACAATATGTGGTATTAATGGATGAAATGTCTGTTTGTGTGTGGCAAAGGGTTTTAACATTTATGCCATTTCATTGTTTTACTAACTCAATGACTTGAGTGAGTATTGCACTCATAAGCCAAGCCAAACTTTACTAATCAAGCTTTACTAACTGATATGCTCCCTATACTTTTTCTCTTACAGCTGATTGCCTTTGATGATGAAATGGATGTGGCTGAGGTTGATCATTTTCTTATTACTGTTGTGATGTAGTTTTAAATGCCATCTCCCATTAATGATGTACAGTAAATGTGCTTGTCACACCCTCATCCATCCATACAATCTGTAACTTCCTCCCTAGCTCCTTCTCTAAACGTAACCTCTAGCAACGGCTCCTCCATTTGTGACGTACTGTCTCATGGGCACAGCTCTTTTTATCCAGTCACATATGTGGTAGATTTTGGCAGCTTCCTTAATCCTTCCTTAATCAGTCAGTCAATATCATTAGCCCAAAAACATGCTACAAAAGGGACATCAGTGCCCAGCGTAGCCTGGGACAGCAAGCTTGTTTGCCTTTTGCGATCAGTGAACTGGCTGTTTTGATGAGCTCAACATTTCGTCATGTCAAATGCACAGATTAACCACAGCAAGATGTGTGGTGGTTCTAGCATTGTTTTCGGTATGTCCACTCTTGCTGCTGCACAAGTGAGGGCTGAGCCATCTGCTTTTTAAAAGCCTGCTTTGCTTAAAAGTGTAACCAAATGCATTGCACACTCCATAGTGTCATAGTTCAGCACCACATGGTTAGGATATTACAAGTACTCTTTTAATGGACTCTGATCCTTTATTTGTCAAGCAACACATAACTCTCCAAATCTGTGGTGTCAAAGGTGCCTAGAAGTTTGCCTCCACCCCATTACAGCAAGCAATGCCAGAAATACCAACCAGGAGCCAGTGTTGCAAGTCCCCTCTTCCACTTAATTGTTTTTTCCACTTATTTGTTTTTTCACAATTGTTTTCCCATCATTTTGTATTTACTTTGATTATTCCACCCGTGGTCATGAACTCTGGGTCATGACCGAAAGAATGAGATTCCAAATTAAAAGGGACCGAAATGATTTTTTTACCCAGTGTGGCTAGCCCCTGCCTTAGAGATAGGGTGGTCAGATCGGATATCTGAGGGAAGCTCAAAGTAGAACTGCTCCGCCACGTCGGGGTACCTGGTTAGGATGCCTTGTTGAGGCCTCCGTTTGGAGGTCTTCCAGACATATCCGACAGGGCGTAGGCTCAGGGGCATTACCAGGACACGCTGCAGGACTCAGTTGCGGCCGGCATGGGAATGCCATGCTTCTTCTCTGGAAGATCTGGAGAAGTGACTAGGGGTACTGCTGTCTTCCTCCCTTGGGCTTCTGTCCCATAGACCCATAAAGTGTATGTTTCTGTAAGTCTGTGTCATAAATCTCAATGCTTGAATAACTTCTTGCCTTTTTTTAAAAATACAAGTAAATGAATGGTGAAACATCCCACAACTGTAATGGAGAGTAAGTACTTCATCTTCATCTAGAGATATTTTTAGGTGTTTTGTTGCAAGATGTCATCGGTGGAGAAAATGACACCACAGTTCTCAATGTCTAGTTCTCTTAAATACCACAAGTCAGTGTCTTGATGGATGTTTTTCAGTCAGAGATTTCATCTCCTAAGCCCTTTGCCACCAATACTACAGCAGGTGCAAGTTTATATTTAGCTCAGACCAGTCATACACGCAGTACTAGAAACTGAATATCGGCCTACAAGTCACGAGCTGGAGTGTGTGAGTCTGTATCCATTTTGAACATAGCTATTACAACAGGACATTGTATGTGTTTGGTCACGGCCTTCCCCAAGAGAAAGTGATAAACACACAAATGTCTTATTTCTGATGAGACCCCACAGATGATGGAAGTGTGTTACATTGCTCAGTGTCGTCGCCCCGACAGAATGTGAAGAATAAGCAAGATTTTCTGTGAATCCGCTTTTTCTTCATTTATCATCGTATATCTACAACACAACCAGAAGTATACTTTGAGGGTTACATAAGCTGTACCTGCATAGCAATGACAGGAAAGATGCAGATTATGTAATCGGGACTCTCAGATAAAGATTGTGTTAAGTGGAAGGGAAGTGAATAGTAATAATAGTTGGGAAAAAGGAGCAGTTGGCCCAAAGGGTCTTTCCAGCATTGCCAGGAAGTGTTGTGCACTCGACGCTGTCTTGTTGACGTATTCTCTTTCTATGCCTCTGAACTTGTTGCGTGATAACAATGGAATCCCCCCCACCTCACCACACACACAAAACAGGGTTGTTAAGGAAAGACGTCTTGTTTTGTCAGTCCCCCTCTTACGTACACACATATTTCCTTCCATCTACAACCATATAAAGTGAACGGCTGTTATAGCTTTCCACCACCCTCAACTAGAGGATTATCTGGTGGCATACCATGTCCAATATCAATGCTGAATCACCCAACGTGTTCTCAAGAGGAGATGGACCAGAGAGGAAGCCTTTACATAACCACACATGTTGCCACTTGTCTGCCACTTGTCTGGACACCCATTCACCATCTTCTTGTGTACTCAGGAATTAATATAGTTGTCACCTCTGCCACTGCATGTATAACCCAAGGATCCTTAAACCACCCTTGAAAATGCCCAGTCAGTCTTTGGCCTGTAAGAGAAATACTGGGAATCGAAACAGAAACCCCCTAAATTAGGACTCGAGGCTTTCTTATGTTGTTGAGTCCATCTGCACATGTAAATCACAAGACGTCTCTCCAAGGTATTTCCTTTAGCAAAGCCCAATATTTTTCTGGTCAGCATCTTAAATTAGTTCCACCAGTTCACTTTCCCAGTTTAACTCTTCCGGACTCCATATATTCTGTTATTAGTCATATGTGCACCTGATCTAGTTCTGCCACTCCCGTCAGCGCCTGTGCCAAATAGCCTCAGTTAGTCTCTGCTTGTCCTTGTCTATCCTTTGCCCGTGTGGGTGAAATGAGGAAAACGATACAGTTTTTTGTCTGGTCAACAGAGGGCGTTATAGGCGTTGTTCAGCTATGCACAGCAGTGGCGTATCAAAGTCTGCGGACTGATGCTCGATTCCCGCAATTCAGCCGTGTTTCAGACAGCGATTAGAATA
Source organism: Carapus acus (assembly GCA_900312935.1). Lineage (NCBI taxonomy): Eukaryota > Metazoa > Chordata > Actinopteri > Ophidiiformes > Carapidae > Carapus > Carapus acus. The sequence continues at coordinate 20,942 of OMPJ01038790.1, read as the reverse complement.
AAGAAGGTTGAGTACATGCTAACACAAGAAGTCGTCCTGTAGAAGGTAGAGGATATCTAGATTTCGTTGGGCGTCCCCATCTCTCTGGAACTAAGAGCTGAGACAAACATGGGACCGTCTGTGACAATGCCCCAATCCGAACTCAGTGTCACATTTTTAAACGTTGTGAACGTGACCGGCGGTCCTAGGTTCTTTGAGGCCTGAGGGCTGAAACTAATGTAGTTAGAGACAGACACAATATGAACACATCACAGCATGTTACCCATTGTCTGCTTATCCGTGTAAGAAACTATTGTTTTCGATTTAACATTATTCAAACTCTATCATATTTCACTTTGGTAGATCAGCAGTACGGCTTGCGTGTGTATACACCAAGTTGTAACACGGGACTAATTCAGGCGCAATTGTTATTCTTGGTAATGTTAAGATCAAACCAGATAGAAAATGTCCAGATTAGGAGTGCATATGCAGGGAAATTTCTGTCAAGTTGTACAAAGTTTCAGCAGACACAGTCCGATGTTTGATTGTAGCCTTTTTTGCACAGATTCCTACAGTCTGGCCTTACCAACTTCATCTCTTCATGTGTTCTGTCTGTGTTTTTTATCAATAATGCTAGCGTAAGCAGATAGAAGTTTCATTGACATATATTTGTACTGTCATTATTACTGTCATATTATGCACATTTTGTGACTTTGCCCAGTGACATTGTTTCTTTTCCTTTACTTTTACATTAATCTATAATCTTGATCCATATATAAAGAAGTTACAATTCAACCCTTAAAATAATCCACTTTTTGTCGCACTGTTTGTTCAACATTGCTGAGCTACGTTCTGTGTAAATGCAGACTATTCAATTGTTTTAAGGAAACTGAGTTTTCCTTACCAAAAATAAGATTCCTGCGCATGGAATTCAAAATTTTTTGCAGTTTAAGGGGGAAATGTTCAGTGTTTGTCCCTATTTCAAGCTGTTCTTACCAAATACATACATGTTAAGACATATAGAAGAAATAATGTCACAGGAGACATGGCCAGGTCACAACATAACATTATATTCATGCCGATCATCAGACATCACTGGTGATTGCAGTATTCTGGCTGATTGCAATACATATTTGCAACTTTTCTGCTTGTCTCCTTTCTGCCCTCAACTGTCTACCTCACACGTATTTATGATATGTTGTGAATGTGACTGTTTTTTTCAATCACGTGTACAGTAGAGGGCCAGATATTGTGAGAAGAGATCTGGCTGCCTTAGTGAAAGACTTGACCAAGTAGAGAAGTAAATCAGCCACGCATTTCATGCTGGGTGCTGACCCTCACAAACACTTTCACATCCTCAAACCACAACTAACGCCATCCTTTTATTTTCAATCAGCTAAGACCTCCACCTGAGCCTGACGTTCCCGCTGAGGTGTGTTTAAAAATCATATTGGTTGTTGTAGACTAGCATGGATCACTGCACAGGCCATCTTTCACCCTTACTAACTTACTGACTGACAACATTAGTTTGTACCGGAATTTCAAAAATTCGCCACAATGTTCACACCTTATCCTTCAAGGAATTATATTATTTTTGTGATTATACCATACATTGGTCTGTGATATTGATTTTCCATACATTTCTCCATTTGACTATGGGTGGGAAGTTTTATTTTAAAAGTCACGGATGACGCGTTTTCGCATGTTTGATTTCATTTTGTATTGTGTGTGTCTATATATGGCTCAGTTATATCATCAGGAAGTTTGTGCTCACTGTTGTGGCTCGTGTGTCTCCCCATCTGACATCCTGACATTCCTTTATGTAAATGACACAGATTCTTTGCCCACTGTGACTGTGAAGTCATGGGGGAGTCATCTGAAATTGGAAACGGTGGGAATGGGAGCCTCTCGGGCCTCATTGAGTTGAAGAAAATGGTTTTGACGAGATTAAATGTGTGGGATTGTGTTGGAATGTATTGTCTTTATTGGTTAAGTACTTGGTTCTATTTGACGTAGGAAGAATAACGCTTATGGTTCCTTGCATGAAGCCTTGCATGACTTATACTTAACTGCACATCCCCCAACACAGCACTCTCTAAACTGTGTACATATTTTGCACAGTCCCTGCATGTTTGTAAAGTGACTAATACGCACTGTACTCACACTGTTTGCTTCTCTGATTTCAAATTTCCTTTTTTATTTTTATTAACACATTCTGCTAACGCCATACATCTTAAGGAGCTTGATCCCAATCAGCCACAGAAGCAACTGGAGGATCAAAGGAGGGTAGGTCTGACTTTGGCTTGGTGGTGCTCTGTCCACGCCTGCATCTGATTTATTGTTTTTGTCATGGTTCACACCTAACTGTTGCTGCACACTCATCTTACAGCTCACACAGCATGGCATTCTCAGACATACCTCAGGGATGTATGATGTGGGTGTGCGATGTATGAATGGGTGTATGACATGTTGCCCTGACTGATACACCGTATTTTAACTTCTTGTCCTACTGTCTCTGTGCATTGGGATCTGGAACAATGTGACCAACAAAAGCTGTTGTTCAAAGCACAAAGTCAAGGAGGATGGTTTCTTTTTCACTTCCAAGGGACATAAACACAGGAGGGGTGCACTGTGTGAAGATTAAACTACCGTAGGAGACGTTGGGTTGGGTTGGGTTGGGAATGGGTTTGATTTATTGAGCTTGAACTGTGTTAAGTAGCTGTCATTTGACTTGATTGACATTGGCAGCATGTGAGGGGTAAAATAACAGCAAAATGATGGTTATGACATTGCGGCACTCATAAATCCAAATTATGCGTTCGAAATGTGCAGCATACACGTCGTACAATCCACCAGCACATCATCTAACTAGCATTATCATCGCCAGGGGGAAGCTCTCCGACAGATATTGGTGAATCGCTACTATGGGAACATTAAGGCTGGTGGGAGGAGAGATAGTGTCACCACCTTCAGCAGTGGTCCTCTCAGTTCTGGAGCACCTGGAAAACCTCCTACAGGTAGATATAGTTTTTAGCGTATGAAATGTTTTATTGTGCACATGGTTGGACGACGAACTCGAGCGCTTTTTGATATAATGTTTAAAAGTGTTCTGGAGAAATACATTTTTGAGTTAGAGAGGCTGAAATAAATTGAGTATAGTCAGAATATCCAAAAGCCAGTATGTGTATAGTCAGAACATTCAAAAGTCAATATGGGAAAGACAATTGTAAACTATCCACCTGCACAATACTCCAGAGCGACATCAGTATGTGCACCATTCAATGTACAGTATGCTATCATCTCTCATTAAAGGCAATCATACCAATGATTCAGTTCACTGAGTCGCTCCTCAACACCTGTCAACAGAACCAATCCGTAATTTACTTGTATGTGTGGGATCTTATATGCATGTGCCAAATTGTGACCTCACGTGTTTGCGTCATTGATGTAGGAGGTATTCTGACGTGATCAAAGCAACACGGTATCTAGTCTTCAGATGTGACATAGTACTGTACATCAAGTATGTACCGTGCGTCAGCACTGTATGCAGCCACACCCTGCTCACGTTTGAAGGACTTTTCTCAGAGATTGCGCAAGGCTGTATCCTCATTCAAGCGAGATGTCCTCAACCTCAGAGGTGTTGACAATCTTTCGTGAATGGAAGTTGTCCTATGGAACTTGGGCAGGGGAGACTGTTGACTCAGGTAGACATTGAGACAACAGAGGACGGGGTCTGATTAAGGCAACTGCAGCGAGCCATCTAATTGAAGAATGGGAGCAATGTTTTGTTTTATTCTTTGTCATGAGCACTGGGTATGAGACAAAGTAAGTGTACAGTATTTCCACAATAATGCAGCAGCAATGGTTGAGTTTGAAACACCATTAAATAATTGTTAAGTATCAGGCTACAATGTCAACAACAAGGACAGGTGATTGTATAATTCTTGTAACACCAATATTTTCCCTCACATGTTGCACTCCTGTGAGCCCTTGGACCTCAGTCGCCTGAGCACACAGGCCTGCTCCCCGGCACGGTGCAAGCCATGCTGTTGCCAGGCAACCAGACAGCCAAGCTGCAACTAGAATGGGATGCGTTGTTGATTCAGTGGCTCTCCCAGCCTGAGATGGCTCTGATTGGGCCTGTTTTTTTCACCACCATAGTGCAACATGGTGGTGAGGGTCAGCATCTGCTGGAGAAGCACAAATGAAGGGATGATTCATTATTTTAAAAGGCTGAGTGGAGAGAAATGACGATTTTTGGCAACTTCTTTGAATTTACCAAGTTCCAAGTTGTTTTGAACAGAATTCCAATGACTTGAGTAATACTTTAGGTCATGTAATCCTTCCTAGACTGATGCATTCAAATCCCAAAACCATCAACCTCCTTAATGTGTTACATTGTGTAGTTAGTTGAACTGTGTTTAAGCCAATTGGTACATTTCATTCAAAGCGAAGGAAACAACATAACACTTTTTTATCATTCTTGTCTTTTTTTTATTAACTTAAGGAAGAATTATTGCTCTGTGACCCATTTCAGTCTTACTATGATGTTGTTTCATCTGCATTGTTCTGTGGCTACAGTTGTCAGCTCTGGAATCGGAGGTCGAGGGGACTTGAGTTTGGCAGATGTGCAGTGCCACCTGGACAAAGAAGGGGCATCGGATCTGGTCATTGACCTCATCATGAATGCCACTAGTGACCGGATTTTCCAGGAAAGCATACTACTGGCCATTGCGTTGCTGGAGGGAGGAAACACTGTCATCCAGGTAAATTGTGTGAATTGCTAAGCACATGGAGCTCAGCACCATTCATTTAGATGTTTTTTCAATTAAGTCCAAGCCTCAAATGGTCCACCCAATTAAGTGTGTCAATTATGTTTATGAGCTATGAAACAAATGCACACCTCTAGACACTATCTAAGTTGACTTTTTGCAAATAATTTAAACTGATCACTTGAAGTTGGACTTGCAGATTTTCGACAGAACTCCTGGAGACATCTGTACAGAATACCTCACTGGCTTTTTGTGATGTTGAAAAGGGAAAGTGTGTTTGAGTCATGGATGAGAGGAGAGACAGAATTTAGAAAGGAAGAGAAACAGTAGCCTGCTGGGAGAGGTCCAAGCTCTGCAGCCAAACACGTCATTGCCTCCCCACGGCCAGACAGGGGTTGCTATGGCAATGCAACTCTTTGTGAACCTCACAGCAAGGTTGTAAGAGGACAGAGCTGCTGTATTTCCAAGTCTTCTTCTTTAATTCGGCCGCGCAAAGTGCTGCGTGTGTTCGGGTGCTCACGTATGCGAGCGATCAGTACATTCTCCCCTGTTGCCGAACATGTTAAATTATACATGTAGGTCTGAGATTCAAAGGTGCGTGTGTCCTTTGCCCATGTGTGCGTGCTTGTGTTGTCTTGCGTAAACAAGCCTGTTGCATAACGGCACGCTATTTGCTTAGTGTTGTTACCTGACAAAGCTTAACAGCTTATCACAGCGCACACAAAGACACTCACATGACTCCGTTCACATAATGCCTCTTCCTCATCTGTGTGACTAATGACCCTCGCACTGGGCCGCCTTGCATTCCAGCCACGGTTTTAACTGGGTCACTCTTATTGAGCGCCAAGAGTCAGTGAAAGCCTCGATTCTTTTGCAAACTCAGGAGAGATGCTTGTAGATTTTTACCTGCAGAGAAAAAATCCCCCCTGTTGCCTCCAGACTCTCTCAAGTCTCTCCTTTGTACCTTATTTGTTTTGCTATTTGTTTGGCCAGCACAGAGAGTTTCATTTCTGTTGTTCATAATGACAATAGTTGTAGAAAATCAAGTAAACTGTCAGTGCACATTTACTGGTCTAGTGATCCAGAAAATTGAAATAACGCTATCAGAAAAAAAGTTACTGTTTGTTACACTGTGCCAGGATAGATAAACTTTTAAGTCAAACAATTCAGTTATTTACAAATCTAAATGGCAGCTGTACAGTCAAGTATATGATGAGAATGGTAGTCCTTAGATTTCCGAGCACTCCCCTGGATAAGTCACTTTTATCGAGGGATCCTGTTTGGTCTCAGTGAATCCACCACACATCAGCAGATGCATCACATTTCCTTTTCTTGCATAACGATAGGTCGCCTGGCCCCATTTGAAGACAGAGGGGTCCTTGTTTTCTAAATGAAAAGCAGGACAAAAACATTCTTGCAGACCTCTGCAACCAGTTTTTATTTGTTTTTAAGGTAATCCAGGGTAGCAGCCTAGCCAATACACAACTTTCAAGAGAGTGACCGAGTAAGTGAGGGAGATGGAAAGATACAAGCAACTCTCCGCATGTCAGCGTCATATCAACATCTTCTTTGGTTTCTTAAAACAAAAAAACAGAGCTTTAGGATACAGCATTATCCCAGCTTGCCACTTGTGTGATGTGTTATAGTTGAACTTCAAACAGGGCAGTAAAGCCTCTTGGCCCAAGGCTGTTTATTGCTCAGCCATACTAATTGGGGACATTGCCATGGCGCCACTTGCAAGAACATGACATTAAGTGTATAAAAGACTGGAAAACTGGAATACAACTGCTCTTTGTTTTTTGTTTCAATGGTTAAGTTTTTTTTTTTTTTTTTTTTTTTTTACAATTTACTATGTTTGCATCTAGTTTGTGCAGTGCATTTACAAGTGAATCACGTTATCTCATAATAATGTTTTTCCCGTACTTCAGTACTTTTGCTCAGTTTCAGAGAATTCATTAAGGTTTTGCAACATTACCACACACTCAGCCCGTCCTTTGACTGCAGCTGATTGAAAAGCCGCAGGGACGGCGGTGAGACCGTGGCACACGTGCTGTCCCCTAACATGAAACTACATTTGCGTGCACATTTCTCAAGCTAGCACTACACATACACACACTGATACACGATATAAATAGAGGCTAGACGGCTTATTCCAAAAACAGTTCCGAGGAGAGTGTTAGTGTGTGTTATGCAAGAGCTTTGCAGCCGTGTTCACAAACATCTATCCGTCCAGTCAACACTGTCCTCCTACGCTTAACTCTCACAGGAGAACAGGTGTGACCACTCGTATTCGGAAGGCTTGCATTGGCATGGGTTTGCTATCAGTCGCATCCACGTGTGATCACCACATCTTCTCACCCTTGGTTAGCTTAAGCTTATGTTGCACGCCGCTTGTGGAAAGTTTTCAAAAGCACCGTCTTAAAAAATATATAGATTCTTCTCATCGTCAACACTGTCTCCCACAAATCATTAGAACACAATGGTCTGCCAAGTTTCAGATTATCTATTTTGCGGTGTCAATTTAATCACTGAACACTTTCCTTTCAATCCTGCATCTCTCATCACTTTTGACGTAGTCTTAGCTTGCAAGTGCAGATCTCTTGGCTGACCACCTGGGCCAATGGAAGCCACCAAGTGTGCACAGAGATGCCTTTGTCACTCACAGAACCGCGTCTGGATGGAAAAGCAGGAGATGGCTCAAAAGAGAGAGCTGGTGGTATAAATAGATCTTGCGTAATTCACCCTTGTTGATGCCAACAGCGGAGGTGGCAGCTGACAGGGAATGGTGTGAGAAAAAGCAGAGAAACAGGATAACTGCACGATGAAGATGTGCCTCCCTAGTGAATCTGTACCACATTGAAAATTTGGATTCGACCCTAACCCTGCTGTGATGAACATGACTGGCAGCCCCAGGTTCAGCAGCGTGCCCGGGGAGGCTTAATGCCATTATAGTCTGCATGTGTGTGACATTTAGAGAGATAAGCCACCCCAGGGAGGGTAGATAGCTGACTGCAGAGTATTTTCCTTGAAAGAACAACCGCTGTTGATGAGAAAGCTCCTGCCAAGTTTGATGTGGACTGCCCATTATGCATATTTCTTTTCTCCATTTTACTTTTGCTAATATCCCATCATCATGTTTCATATTTAAATTCTTAAATTTCAAAAGACCATAAGTTCATCTGACTCTGGGCTTGCTGCCTTTATGAAGTCATCACTACTGACTGACAGTCCTCAAGAACAGTTGGAAAGTTATTGTTTTAACTTGGTAATAACATTTGCATGACTGAGGTAGAAAATAACAAATTTAATCTCCTGAAGCCCTTTGCATCATATGCTATGCCAGTTTAACGCTGAGATATCAATGCATTTTCCGTACAAAATCAGGCGTGTTATCGCTGTGCACTCCACTCACACATGGTTTTGCATTTCTGCCCTCCCCTCACCGACACCCCAGCAAGTTGAACCTGGAAAGACTGTTGCGTAACCAGCTCTCAGAACTGCCTCAGAATCTGAACTGTATGTGACAAATGTTTGCGTTGAACACCCTCTCCCCCCTGCACACACACTTCACCGCCCACTGTCAGACGTCTCCCTCCTCTCTCACACACCAGGCATTCACTCCGTGCCGTTCTGGCACCGAAAAGTAGGACAGGGTTTTCCTCACTCCCTCTCCCTGCTGCTTACACCGTGTTGGCTGATGTAACAGTGTTGGAGCTGAGGCACAGTGAGCCCTCACTGTAACCACTCAGCTGATTACAGGTCTTATGTAAGAAAGGATTGTAAAGAGGAAAAATAGGACAGGACAAACTACTCTGTTGCAGGGGAACAACAAGTCCATGCATGCAAGGATTAACAGTGAAATAGCCATATTTAGTGTTTAGGTTGAGAGGGAAAATGCTCTTCCTCAGCATGAAAAAAATCCACTCAATTGTTGCAAATTTGCAAAGTTGTATTCTTCTAAAATGCTTGTAAATGCTTGTATGCATGCGTACGTCATTTCTGTGCACGTTCAAGGTCCAGCACAACCTTCCCTGCGTAGAAGTGAATATGTGCTCCCGTAAAGTATTTGCACATAATGTCCTTGAGGGTGTGCGTAGCTATTTGTGGAAGCAAAGTTTTGTGTTTGAGCAGGTATATGTGAACCCAGCTGTCCCAGACGGTGTCTTGTTCCACGCTAATCAGTATTCGAGCGTTAAAACAAGTGTATGGTAGTTCCCAGTGAAGCAGAGAACAGTTGGTGCAAACTCAGGTGAGTACAGTCAGGCCCTTCAGCGTGTTTTTTTTGGCAATGCAAAGGGAGAGTTATGTAACTACCTCTATCACATCCTTTAGCAAAAGCAGTAATAGTCATAATAGCGCAATGACAGCGTGCCACAGTGGAAATGCACCTTGTCACAACTGACAGTTACCATAGACCAGTTGTTACACACTTAAGTATGGAGGTGGGACTGATGGTATGGAGAGCTGCCAAAGTGCTCATCAGCAAGGCGTCTAACCCAATGCACTGAGGATGCAACACAGTGTGCAGCTCCGCTCACTCTGCCATCTTTTCATTGCCTCATGTGTATGGAACGTGACAATACAGTGGAAAACATTGCTGTGGATGAAATACCTTTTTTTTCTTCCTCCTCTTCTACCTGAGTCAAACTAATGGTCAAATGGCTTTAGAAATGTGATTGTTGAAACATAATTGTGTTTAGCAGATCCCCTTTGGAGAATAAATGCTCTCTGATATTATCCAATTTCTTCTGTCTTCCTGCAGCGGTCATTCTTTCATCGTCTAACGGGAGACAACAAGTCAGAGAAATTTTTCAAGGTCTTTCATGACCGCATGAAACTCGCGCAGCAGGAGATCAAGGCGACTGTGACAGTTAACACCAGTGACCTGGGTAGCAAGAAGAAAGATGAAGAACCTCCTGACAAGGACACACCAGCACGAAAGAAAGGTTTGGGATTAAGTCTCTAAAACGTAACCCCTCCATCGCAAGAAAAAAGACTGAAAATAGAAAATTTGGCACCGCAAATGAGTGACTTATATCTTCCCTCATTGTGTTTAATGCCCTTAGTTAAAGATGTGCCAATTGTGGCAGTGGTGACAGAGGAGGTGAAGGAGCAGCTTGCTGAGGCTTCCACCATTACGAAAAAAGCCTTCACAACTTTTCGCCGCGAAGCTGAAGCTGAGGAGTCCCAAGCTGCCCCCGATGGGTTGGCTGTTCACACTAACGATAAAAGTCAGGAGGAAGGTGAAATGAGTGTCATTATCACCATCATGCAACCCATTTTGCGTCTCATGCAACTGCTTTGTGAAAACCACAACAGAAATCTTCAGGTGAGACATACCATGGGATGCAGTTCCTTTTTGCGTTTTCTCTGCTTTGCTTTCTGAGGGCCTCCCCTTCCCCCTGACCTGTTTTCTGAATTCATCACACCCTTTTATACAGAATTGAAACCATTTGTATTCAATGTAGAACATCCTGATGCAGCGGTTTCCATATTTGTACATGTCTTGGTCTGGTTTCACCATTGCTGGTGTGATGGTGTTTGGCAACAGCAGACAGACAGACAAACATTTGACTTCCCACTTAACTATTTATGTATACCCAAGTCAGAGCCAGGCCCACGTTAACAGCTAATTTGGTAGCTCACTCTATGATCGCAGAGCCAAGTAGATGTTTTGTAATCTTAGCAATGTTGCAGCAATAAGCTCTACCATTTCTGTCAATTTTGAGAGTTTTAAATGTGTAAATCATACATCACACAGGATTCTGATCTAAATTTTATCTTCCTCTATCTCTAGAACTTTCTCCGTAACCAAAACAACAAGAACAACTATAATCTAGTGTGTGAAACACTCCAATTCTTAGACTGTATCTGTGGCAGTACCACAGGAGGACTGGGACTGCTGGGGCTCTACATTAATGAGAAGAATGTAGGACTCATCAACCAGACAGTGGAGAGCCTAACTGAATACTGCCAAGGTCCCTGTCACGAAAACCAGGTATACAGTCTGTAGAGGTGATAATGTGCAGCCAGAGATCACCATTACTTTTGGAAATTACTGAGGTTGTCCATTTATTGTTGTTCTTCATGTTCTAGTTCTTGATAGTAGTAGAGGTAGATGTAGTCATAGTTGTTGTAGTAACAGGAGCTGTAGTGTCATTTCATTGCTCATGTCACTTACCCATAATTCATTATCATCGCCACTTTTATCACCAGCAAGAAATTGAACTTCACTGTTTTTTTTTCAGAATTGTATTGCCACTCATGAGTGCAATGGCATTGACATTATAATAGCTCTTATCCTCAATGACATCAACCCTCTTGGGAAGAAGAGGATGGACCTGGTGCTAGAACTCAAAGTGAGCGCATGATTTATTTTTTCTGTCCCAGCTTTATTTATGACTTGACTCACACATTTCATGAGAGAAAAGAATTTGCAGAGTTGAAAAGCATTGTTTTACAATATAAGTCTTTGTGGAAACAACATAGCTCATTCTGACGTGCAACAAGAATGTCACTTCAATAAGATAATTGTTATATGCTTATATATACTGGTATAGTAACTCTAATATATAATTACTGATGCAACACAGACCTGCTCTGGTATTGAGGTATTCTTAGTACAATTAAATGCATTCAAAGCTTTAAATTTTTTTTAGTTATCCATTGTTCATCAAAGTTGCTTTTTATTTAGGAGGGTCTGGAAAGTAGTGTTACCATTGTTGTCAATTATAACACTGTTACCCTCATGCAGAATAATGCATCCAAGCTTCTTCTCGCCATCATGGAAAGTCGTCATGATAGCGAAAATGCTGAGCGGATTCTCTACAACATGAGGCCAAAGGAGTTGGTTTGTATGCCATGCAATAGAAATCATCACATGATAGACTTATAGTATAGACGGAATATTCAGTGAAGTTCCTTCTTCCAGGTCGAAGTAATCAAGAAGGCCTACATGCAGGGGGAGATAGAGGTGGAGGAACCACAGGAGGATGAGGAGGGAGGGGAAGAGCATGCTGCCTCTCCCCGAAATGTTGGTCACAACATTTATATCTTGGCACATCAAGTAAGCTTTCGGTTTCATCTGTGTGGACACGTTCATCAGCAATTTGTAACTGATACTGGTGTCTTGTTATTTTTATGATTGCTCATTTGTTAATGATGCCATTGTAGTTAGCCCGTCACAATAAGGAGCTTCAGGCTATGCTGAAGCCTGGAGGGACATATGGAGAAGGCGATGAGGCTCTCGAATTCTATGCCAAGCACACGGCTCAAATTGAGGTCAGTTATTTGGGCAAAGGTCTGTTTGCTGCACTTTGCACCATGTTTCGTCGCTCACCCTGTTCAAGATCTCACATCATGAACTTGAAAGAGGGCGTGTGGCATGTGAAGTGTGACTCTTGAAGGAACATTATGTAACTTGGAACAATGACAAGAACTGTTGGTATGCAGACTCAATTTCCTTTATGTGCTGTTTTGTGAATGCATGCAAGTATTACCGTGTCTACATCGTAAATGCCACTGGCACACGTTAGGAACCACCTTTTCTAAGGAAATCTACTTTTAAAGATAAGAGCTCTACCCTGACGGTTCACTTTGAGAATTTTTAAAATTTCGCAGTCATGTTTTATTTCCATTAATCCACCTCTCTGCAGTACAGGGTCTTTCAAATCCAGGGATAAAAGCTGTGTGATTGAAGGGTCTTCCTGTGGTTGTGTTCAGATAGTACGACTGGATCGCACCATGGAACAGATAGTCTTTCCTGTGCCCAACATTTGTGAGTTTCTCACCCAAGAGTCCAAGTTGCGCGTCTACTACACCACAGAGCGGGATGAGCAAGGCAGCAAAATCAATGATTTCTTCTTGCGCTCTGAGGACCTCTTTAATGAGATGAACTGGCAGAAGAAGCTGCGAGGTACTCAAGAGGCTACTGGTAACACAAACACAGTCCCCTGTGCGTTTGTCTCCTGAACTTTTTCTTACTTCCTATAGGTTTACATGCTCTCTCATTGCAATCCTCCATGTCCTCAAAAGCTGTCTTATCTGGGGGGACAAACGCTCCATGTTCCCATTCACTCATCATTCTCAGCAGTTAATCAGCAACAATATTTTGCTGAGCAATTCAAACTGAAAGCCTCTGTAGAACATATACCCTAAATTCCTTACTGGTGTAAGCACACCTTCAAGATGTGGTGAGTGAACATGTGAGCCCTCTGTAATTGCCAGGTCATGTGTTTTCTGCTACAACCAGTGGTATAAATTTAACGTTTTAAGTCCATGATATTCACTCTGACATCTGAGGGAATGCAACTAGAGATGGCATGTAAACAACTATTAGTAACCACTGTTAAGTATGGTGCATCATAGTAATAGAATGGTGATAAGAATTTGTGCTCTTAAAACATTGTCAATCAAGTTTTCACCCTAGCACAGAGGGATATCAGCTTTGCGTGCACATGTATAAATCCTCAAGAAGGACACGTGATTGATATGAATTTTTAAAAAAGACTTTAAAAGACTCACAGGAGCGCTGTGATCAGTGAAATATTTAATGCTAACCTAAGTTGGCACGAGTCATTGCGTCTCAGCAGTTCTGTTTACCGTGAAGTAAGAGAGGAGATCCTGGCACAGTTTAATCAAGGAAACATGACGTCACACAGTCAACACCAGCGTTGCCACCTATGCTCATTTTGTATTACCACGTGGCCGTATCTATTATCACCATGATTACCAAAGCTCCTCTTTGATTTATTGGCCAGACAACAAGTGACAGGGTCAATAGTAAGTCTGTAGTAAATATATTGTGCAAACCACTCTCATCAGGTGACACTTTTAGAGACACCCTAAAATCCAATAGATTATTTTATTCTGGTCAGCATCTGGCAGGGAGCAAAGAAAACATGTGACAAGAAAGACAGTGGAGTCTGGTATTATGGACAAACAGACAAACAAGTGGCCTGAAAGTGTTTAAAGACCTCCTTCCTGTAAAGAAAGGGCAAGCTGAATCACGGTGCTCTTGCCTTTTTTGGCATTGGTGATTGCAGTAGAGTGACTGTTCCTCTTGTGCCTTTATGTCTCCTGCACGCAAGCGTGTTGCGGCTTGTCCCCCTTTAAGGCCAAACGGAGGTCGTCTGTCAGTACTCTGATCATGAGACAGCCCTCTGGTTGTTTTATCTGAATGAGGAGCAACATTGCCCAAGAGATAGAACCGCGTTACTCTGAGTTGATTCCGAGCTGCACCGTGAGAGGTGCTGAAAGCAAGACCCTGAACCCCAAATGGGTTCTGATGTGCAGATGTTTAGGATAACATGGCAACTACTCTTGCTGTGGATTGGAATAACAAGTAAACCGTGTGATGTCATGTAATGTACTCCTCTTGAGAGTAAAACTCCAGACGCACTGTGCTCCTCTCTTCTGATAAAGGTCTTTGATATTGCTGCATATATCCTGGTATTTTCCTCCCTATTGCTCAGTGAATTTACTTTTTCTTGCACTGCTTCACCACCTTCTCTCCAGCCCAGCCCATCCTCTACTGGTGCTCCCGGAACATGTCATTCTGGAGCAGCATCTCCTTCAATCTGGCTGTGCTCATGAACCTTCTTGTGGCCTTCTTTTACCCTCTGGAAGGTGGCGTCCGTGGAGGTCAGTGGCCGAAAGTCCTGACATTTGAATTCTCTCCTCCCTTTACCCCTTTATGTAATAGCATTAAACTGAAATTGCCTGGACGGAATGTGCACTGCGGTGCTTGTGAATAGGTCAACCGAAAGCAAAATCACACATAACATGAAGTGAGGCAGGAGACATGAGAGAACATACTGTGTCATGGATTGCAACAAACATCTGTTTGAAAAAGCCTCAACAAGGAACTGGCACGGTTATGCAGGTTAAGCTCTTCGTCTCTCCAACTAATGGCCTTTTTATTGCACATTCCAACACCTTAAGTAGTTGTTGTTTTTTTTCACACTCTTACTTGTACCCAAGTTAAGCATTTCTTGTTTGTTTGGGTTTTTTTTTTTTGCGTATTATGTTGTCATTTCTTTTAGCCATGACCAATCGGATGAAACAATTTAAATGTCTTTATTGATTGACACATAGCTTAATTAAATGGTTGACAAATGTTTATTCGGAAACTATGAATTGAAAGCCATAACCCATGATTGCATCAGACTCAGTTAGGTCTGCCTCAAAGAGGCGAATGAATAACTAAGGTGCAGTGCAGATGCACCTCAGGTGACATGTCTTAATATGGATGTGATCACCTGACTGGGTGGAAAGAGATCAGAATGTGCTCTGACTTTATTTTGTGCATCATCTAATCTGTCTTTTTGGCTGTCGACAGTAAATGAGATCACTCGAGATACTTCGCAGTGCCAATTGTAAACAAAATAAAAACGGTTTGTACTCTAAGTACCTGCTGTTTGGGCGTAGCCTGGACCAACATGAAATGCACCACAAGTATAACTGTGATGACAATTAAATCGTGGCTGCAGTTATTGATTCTAAAGCCATTGCAGCCACAAAATTACTGAACAAATCTTATTCCTAAATGATCCTAAAGGGTCTTTGGTTTTATTTGTCGATCCTTTTAGTGGAGCATGATGCTGATGAGTCTTACTGTCATGACACCTGCATGGTTGACTGTGTTGACAGGTGTGCACTTGTTAACACTTACATAATGGGCGGTGGTCACCTCAGGATTAAATATCGCACAAGGAAAATGATACCAGATTGCGCCTGCACTGCTTCAAGTACTTCAGGAAGTGTCACCAGCCTCAGAACAGCCAAAACGCGCGAGCCAGGTGTTCCTTATCTCACCGTTATGTAATCAGCATTTACGAGTTCCATTAGGTCTAGTTTGCCACATTTGATTTTATAGTGTAAAGCAGTGTAGACTTGTATAAAGTGTTTCTAACTCCTTACTTATGTCCATAAAGACTGAGAGTGAAGAGCCTAAACAAAGGTTGAAAATTGATTTAGCTTGGCTCAGCATTCTCAGCCTGGGTACATACTGTTGTTTCTTCATAACCACACCCTTCCAATCCTTGTCAGTGAAACTATGAGGCATATTTGTTCGTCACAAAGTGAAAGAGTAGAATGAACATTTGGTCTACAGAAAACAACATCATATTTTTTATTGCAAATTTGTATTGGTGGCACTGGGAACTGTATCATGGACAGATAATGACCAAACGAGTAGTTGAAGTTTTGGATTGAGGAGTCCAAAAAAGCCTCAACAACCGTGCGTATTTGACTCTACCTCTCACACCCTCAGATCCAAGTCTGACCTTATTAACCCCCCCTGATCTGTCACGGGGTCCAGATTGGCAGATTTAGGCTCAGAAAATCTGTCTGATGTCAAGTCACAAGTCGTTAATAAATTGGCTCATTTGCACATTCTATTCTATCCAGTGCGGCCAGAGGAAAGACCTGATCATACTTGAGTGTCCAAGTCCAGTCATCAGATTGTTTTGCTGTCTCCCGTTTTGTTTTCTTCTCGGTCCTCCTTGAGGGCAGTATTTGTGGGTATGTGAGAAGCCACAGCCATTAAGGCCTCCATTGTCCCCCTGCACACAGCAGAGAGAAGACACATTGTGATTCACATAAACTTTCAATTGTTCTCTTTGGGGTGAAACGGCGAGGTCCCTTTTGTTTGAACTTCTCTCAGTGGTATAGAGGAGAAAACGCGGTTGTTAGAGCAGTGTTAGAGATTTCATGCGGTTTTCAATGTCAGAGGTCTCCCGGGGAGAAGAGCGGTTCATTCCAGGGCACGTCAGTCAGTGCAAATACACCCCAGTGATGTTCAACCGGTTATCAACAAGTGTTTTTACACAATGCATATTTGCACTAGGAATTTATTCACACCTATTAATGTTTGTATTCTCACAAATCAGCTTGGCTGGATTCAGAAAACGTGCACTCAAATGATCCGTGTAGATAATGAAGTCTTGTCAACTATGACGTCAGACATACCATAGACGCAACTGTCGTAACGGTTTTACCTGGTTTCACCTTTTCAATGATGCATCTCCGATGAGTAAATCGTAATGTCCAAATGTGGGACAATCAGAACTTAAAGAAGAATCTTGAAGAACTGGAAGAAGAATCCAAAAGTTGGGAGATAGGGAGATTCACAGGAAGATGTGTTATCTTTAGGCAAAGACTAAAAAGGTTTCCTTAATGTCACGTTCCTAAGCAGACTGATCTTATCTTAATTTGAATCTGACCAGTATAAAAAAAAATGCTGACATGCCATTGAAGATGGACACGACAATGATGTGCTGAAATGATTGTGGTGAATTGTTTTGAAAAGTCACCATGCATCTGAAGAGCTGCTGGCCAAGACAAAATAATTGTTTGTTCAATTATACATACAGTACATGGTACACGTGAATAGAAAACAATTTGC
Organism: Carapus acus; assembly: GCA_900312935.1. Classification (NCBI taxonomy): domain Eukaryota; kingdom Metazoa; phylum Chordata; class Actinopteri; order Ophidiiformes; family Carapidae; genus Carapus; species Carapus acus. Next base: position 3,785 of record OMPJ01038790.1, on the reverse strand, counting down.
AACAGCCAGAGATATCAGCTTAGTTCCTGCCTGGTCGCCACCTTACAACCTTACAATTACATAAAAAAGAAAAAACTCTTTTCAATGCAAAAGAAATGTGTTGGTAGAGATTGCTTCATTGATATTTTCGTTTAATCTCTGTGTCTGTCTTGATACCAGGGGAATAATTTTTCTCAATGTCATCATTGTGAAGCAAAGCTGTAGTAAGTAAATAAATCCTGCTACTGACTTGATGTAGTTTTGTTAGGAATTGTTTAATCAAACCAAAACCAAACCAAAGAGAGTTGTGGTTTACACATGAACAAATGATCATCAAAGTCAGTATAATGAGATGATTAATGCCACACTATCAGTATGAATTTGTAACAGGAAATGGAGAGGATTGCCCTTATATTCCACATGCCCTTCATGTGCCCTCTCGTGCCTCAGGTACCTTGGAGCCCCATCTGTCTGCCCTGCTGTGGATGGCCATGTTGGTGTCCTTGGCTATTGTCATCGTTTTGCCTCAGCCACATGGCATTCGAGCACTCATTGCCTCCACCATTCTGCGCCTTATCTTCTCTGTTGGCCTGGAGCCCACACTCCTGCTTCTTGGGGGTTTCAATGTAAGACTGCATTCTTACTTGTGAGATGTTTCTGCACATTTGTGTATTGTATTGAATTTGACAACAAATACTGGCGATCATGGGACATAATTCAATCAGTTCCACAGACATACAAACTTCAGCACTAGATATATCCCACATAACAACCCCGCTAATCATGTGGTTGCTTTGCCATTAGTGGTTTAACCTTTCTCACCATTCTCACTTCTGTAAGCGTGCTGAGTATTGTCATGATTTTCCGTTCTCTTCTTCCTATCGCTGACCAGTTGTGCAACAAGGTTATCTTCCTCACGAGTTTTGTGGGCAATCGTGGGACCTTCACACGTGGTTACAAAGCTATGATCTTGGATGTAGAGTTCCTGTACCACCTCCTCTACCTGATAATCTGTTCCCTGGGCGTCTTTGTCCACGTTTTCTTTTACAGCCTGCTTGTGAGTAAACACATACACACGCACAAATTCAGTTCACATTTCACATGATGTGTCACAGCCTACTTTGCAACACATTTTCCACAAACGTGTACTAAACTGTGAATTATCCCAAATTTCAGCTCTTCGATCTGGTTTACCGAGAAGAAACCCTGTTAAATGTAATAAAAAGTGTGACACGCAATGGCCGCTCCATTGTTCTGACGGCTGTTTTGGCTCTTATCCTCGTCTACCTCTTCTCTATCGTGGGCTACATCTTCTTTAAAGATGACTTCATATTGGCTGTGGACAGGATACCCAACACAACGTTAGGTACCTCAAAATACCGTTTCTCATGACTTTGTTAGAATGACCATCAGTCATCTGCCCTCACTGACCATGTTTCTCACAAGAGCTCAACATGTTTTTCTGCTACATAAACATGTACAGAGCGTTGGACGGAAAGGATTACATGGGACACATAAGGCACATTCCACTTGACTTAACTAAAATTCCCTCAGGTTCACTGAGTCCACACGATGTCTGACACATTAGACACATAAGAGCAAAACCATGTCGTAATATTTCATTGTACAATGTATAACTCTGTCTTGTTTTCTATAAACAGAGCATGGTAAAAGCATGATGGGAGAATTCCTCTCTACTGGGTTTTGTCAGAAGGAAAATGGGGAGAACTGTTCAGCTGAGGCAACGATGGATGGTAGGTGAAATTAAGTCAACTTTTTGAGCCTATGTGCAACCTTGGTTTTACGTCATCCACCAGCGGTCAAAGAGATTCTAAATGTATTGTTTGTAACTCAGTGTGTGGATGTGGATATTTGCACATTGTTCTAATGGAGGTTGATCTGTCCGCATGGACCCCTGACTCAGCCAAGGGAAAGTCACACCACAGTCTTGCTCAGCTGCAAATCTCAGTGGTCATGCAGTCATGGGATTAGATGCAACTGGGTTAACTAGAGGCCCTTGAGAAGCTGGGTGGAACAATTATTCAAGACCATGTGTGTGTGTGTCCGCCAGCCGTGGTTAAACCTGATATTGGGGGCCCCAGGCGACATAGGTCAAGAATGAATATCCATATGACAAGTAGGTCAATGGGTTCAAAGGGTGATGACGTAGAACTCTCATGTTCTTCACATGAACAGTAAGCTCTGACTAACTGATTGACCTTGATGGGAAAATGCTGCTATCGCACATTAACATATGCACAACCTTAGAATTGATCAGTCAACCGTGTCAAATCCTTGACCTGCCTGAGGCCTGACCTTGTCTGAGCATTCTTATCCTTTACCACCAAGCTGCCTAATTATGGTGGTCTGGTGACTCCATTTTATATTGAGTGTGTATATCAACGTAGACGGACTGGGCTGATCCAATTTACCAACATGCACTCAAACCTGTTTTCCTCTAAGAGTAGTTGCTTCTCTACTGGGCAGTAAAAATCGCTCTGAGCTGTGCAGTTCATAGTTTGTCTTTGTAGCGCATGTCTGTCTTGCACATATACTCACAAATATGCTTTGTATCTGCGTAGGTGCCTTTGCCGTCCAACCGTCAGCAGTGGTGGTTGAGGACAAGGAGCGAGCATGTGATTCCCTGCTCATGTGTATTGTCACAGTACTTAGTCACGGACTGAGGAGTGGAGGAGGTGTTGGGGATGTCTTGCGAAAACCATCTAAGGAGGTATGAAGGACGTGGAGGCAAAATCCTGGAATAAAAAGTATAAAGTAGTACCATTATTCTTGCAGTTGATTTGAATATTTTATATAAACACATTGAAAAGTGAAAGTCTGTCTTGAGCCATTTGTACAAAATGATTTTTTCCATCTCGGTTCCAATAGGAGCCGTTATTTGCAGCTAGAGTCATCTACGACCTGCTGTTCTTCTTCATGGTCATCATCATAGTCCTGAACCTTATCTTTGGTGTCATCATTGATACATTTGCCGACCTGAGGAGTGAGAAGCAGAAGAAGGAAGAAATTCTGAAGACCACGTGTTTTATTTGTGGTGAGATTATTCATCGTGATGCGTTCCATCTATTGACCCAAATGCTTTTGGCATATGAGTGTGTGTCCTGGTAACCTATCTCGTCAGGTTTCTGTATCAGTCCCAGAATTGCCTATGGTGTGTCAGATTGCGGTAGATAACCATACATTAACAGTTTCCAAATATCCAGAGAGATCACAACATCTTTCTGAAGATTCTGCATGCAAAGGAAGCACAAAGCAGAGATGTTTTAACTGATTATGAGAAGTCAAATACACAATCTTAACCTGCCCTTGTATGTGCACGTTTCAGATTTGCATCTACATGCTTTGCAAAGTCGACCTTACATCTTTCTGGGTAGTGTAAACAACATAACGCCTCTGCTTCTCAGAATTACTTGTTAGTCATGACAGGTGTTGCCGTCAAGGAGGAGTGTTCCTTTCACTTGTCTTTGAGTTATTGATCCTTAAAAGTTAAAAGATCGTTAGTCACTCATTGGTTGATTTTTTTTCTCTGTCTGTGCATGCACACATCACCTGTGGGGGAGTTTTCTTGTTTATCTAGGGCAGAGGTCAACACCACTGTGCCCATGGGCACATGTGAGCCGATAAGGACCACTTGAGGTGCCTGAGAGGCATGCTCTAAAATCTGGAGCATGTTCTAAAAATGGGGGGAGATATTTACCTTTGACATGTGAGCAGTCTGTTCACATAGTATTAGTGCCCCCAATGCTATCATTGATTGATTGATTGATTGATTGATTGATTGATTG
>OMPJ01038789.1:0-31685 GCA_900312935.1 Carapus acus | reverse complement strand
AAACACCGGAGACGAGAGGTGAGGCATGGACAGCCGAGCCTCCCTCTAGACTGCGCAATCACTCACAAATTGGATTGAGTGCGTGCAAATGGCGCGTGCTTGTTCCCATTTCTGTGTATGTTTCCAATATAATGGTTGAGGACACTTTTAGTGGCCAACTGCCACTATTACACAACTGGATAGTCAAAATATCTCATGTTAATCACGTTGTGTAAGTCATAAGTTATCAGACATCTCCAGTCTGTTGGTTTGCTGACTAGCTCTAAATGAGTTCTAGTGACAGAACCAGTAAAGGTTCAAAAAAAAAAAAAAGATTTCAAAAGGCTGAAAAAAAATCTATCCTCCCAAATCCTCAGTATCTTGCCAAGTGTAAGCAGAAGCTAAGAGACACATTGCAGACACAAATGGGTTAGTCCAGACCACTGACTTGTGATTCCTGATTAAGTGAGATTTGACCCCGTAGCCCGTGTGAGTCTGGACCTGCCCAGCAGAACTGGGATTCACTGCAGCTACGACTTCCATCTCTGCTTCCTGTCACTGTTTCACAACTGTGCAACCTTCTCTCTGCACAGGAGGTGATTCTGTTGTGTGGGGAGAAATGTGTTGGTGTGAAAGGAGGTGCTACACATTCACACCAGATAATAGATGTTCTCAATCAGCCTCTCGCCCAGCTAACAGCCTCTAGCTCACAGAGCAGCTCGTTTGAGAAGGTGTTTTGCTGGTGTTGCAGTATGTGGAGAGAGAAGCGACTTTAGTTGGTTAGTCTCAGAGCACACCTGAGCACACAATCGGATTCCCAAGAGTCGCAGCTGAAAATGAGTGTTAACTGGTTTGTGCTTCCTGTGCCATGTGAGACAATGAGAAGCAAAGGGAAAACATGTTCAATCTTGGTTTCAATCCAAACAAGAAGCAGTTGCTTTATGTGTGCTGTGCCCACCTGTATCCAACATGAAACACCTTAATACACTCTCTCTCTCTCTCTCTCTCTCTCTCTCTCTTTCTCCAATTCTCGCACACTGTGGCCGCCACATAATTTCCAAAGTAATAATAATAATTTTACAAAGTATTCCCAACAACCGCAGCATCCTCTGAGAGTGTCTGAACTCATGTTTACCTTGGGATGTCAGTCTGTGGGCAGCGATTCTCATCATCCCCATGCTCCCCATGTTGCCAAGTCCAAGTATCATCTTGTCCCCTTCACAGGGGTCTTTCATGAAATGATTGTAGCCGTTTCCATTTGTAGACAAAACGCAGACCTCTGACTCTGGCTCCTGCATGTCACATATCTGTAGGAATCTTGTCATAACTTTTATTTTGTTTTTTGCAGAGGTTAGTTATTCATTTATTTAGAACATCAGTTTCCTCCCTCCCGCACACAACCTAACTGTCGATGTTTCCTGTAAATAAAATAAACCCCAAGGTGATCCTCACTTGGAACTCCCACTGATTCAACATTATACTGAGCTGGTATTGTTATCATAATAGTGTAGAATGACAGGCTCAACACAGGCAGCTCCCAAAAAAATGTGTGGTTCTTTTATTTCCCCAACTGCCTCCCCACAAGAGGACAGCATTAATATCTTTGTGTGATTTGGCTCTACAGGAAAAATAAATTGAAAACTGCTTCCACTTATTGAAATCGTTGTTCCAACAAAAATACTTCCTTTCAAGAAGAAAATTAAAAGACAACTAAAGACAACTAACGACAACTTAAGACAACTAAAGACAAGTTGTGTCTGTATAGCGCCAAGTCGTTACAGAAGTTATCTCCAAGATGGAGCTGAGAACTCCTCAACATGTAAACACTCATAGTCTATAGGACAACTGGGCTACAACAGTGGTGGCCTTTTCCTAATATAAAACAAAGGACAAATACCATTTAATGCAGATGCCAATGATCATACACACCAAACAGTAACATTCATTTTTCAACAGAGTAATATTTGACTGCCACTTACTTACAGAATGCCTATCATACCTCCAAAACCAAAAACAGCACTCTGAAGGGCCTGGACAGAGCTATCTCGCCTCTGAGTTTGTAAAATAATACAGGACAAGCATCAAGCAGAGAATTAACCCCGCCAAACAAAATATCTGTATATCAAAACACTCAACACTCCCGGAACACCATTGACAACTCATCTGAGTCACCTCTCCAGATAGAGAGTCAATGTACACCAATTCTTAACTCGGTAGTCAGTTCCTTGCCCTCAGCTGTCAGGCAGGTGCTGGCATGGTGACATCATGTGTGCACCTTAAATCAGCCTCGGGTTAACAGAAATGACCCCACCCACCCACTGGCCAAAGGGATAACTGCAAAAATGTCCTCACGGGTAGTTGTATTTCACCTGGCTACAAGTATCATACTGTAATTTGAATGCAGTGATCCCTCGTTTATCATGGGGATTATGTTCCTTTATTTTTTCTAACAATTATTAGAAATGTTTTCATGCTGCAAAGCCCCTCACTACACAGTCTATTCACCTTTCTCAGACAAAGATTAAAATGTTCTCACATTTCTCTCTTGTTTAAACACTCTAAAAGTTCAAACCTACGTAGAAGAAGTACAGTATTATAGAGTGAAACCAAAGACGAAAACCTGTTTTAGCCACCCCTGGGCGATAAATCTCTGAGGACAGCGGAGAGACAAATTTCACATAACGCATAACCATATCCTAATTAACGTAAAAATTCTCTGAAACACCGTTCTGTGGAACTAAAAGGTGCGGGGCCACTGCTGTTGAAGGAACATCTGACTTCTCTCCAGACATTTACTGTATGCTGTACGTCTTCTTTTCTTTTCACACAAAACTACACACTTACAAGCCCATCTTCATAAATTAGGATGTGTGATCATGTTAACTTATTTATTTCGAGTCATGACCCTGTCATATCATAAATGTCTATTTTTGCTGTCAATCTAGATTCTCTCCAATTATGAAATATCAAAATATCTATGTACATAATATATGTATAATATATGTGTAATGAGGCCTTGTGATACTGACCGCTGAACATTTTGAGTTACACCCCAGACAAATATAAACTTTACCAGAGTAATTGTTTGAAATTTGGCTGTATGTCCAGCAAACAGGTCATCTAAAGTATTTAAGACTGAATTAACTGAGTAAGATGACAGAGACAACATACCTACTTATTTTAAAACAAATCTAAAGCAAAACTGATGCTCTCGGATGCAGACCGGAGTCTGTCCAACTGTGTACAGTATTTAGATTGTTTTTCGGCACCAAGCCGTAAATATATCTCCGAAAACAAACAGGCCACCCTGCTTACACAAATCCATGGCACCTCATCCCTCCTACACACTCGTAATCTCTAATGAGACATCAAGTTTGTGGTGAACAGATTGTAAAATAAGATTGCAGGCAGGACGTTGTTTACATTCTCTGTGTCTCTATTGGCTCTTGAGTAGATGTGGGTAATGGAAGCGGTCACACTCTGAGATGTCCATGCTGTCCACATTTATCCAAAGCTGTCTTTGGTCACAGGAGCGTAACACAATGCCATGTGAGACCATTGTTAGGGAGGCACAACCAGAGACTTCACCCCGATAAATGATCCTTCATTTCTGACATTCCAAATTGCTCAGTGAGTATGAGGCTTTAGTCGGGCACGATGTTGATTTCTGATCTCGCACTAGTATTTTTCCACAGGGCAGACAGTACAGCAGCCTTACTGCTGTACCTCAGCAGAATAATCAGTCTATTCTCTACACCGGCTTCCACTGTGCAGGGTCACTGGGGACAAAATGCGTCGCAGACTTCCTTGGGGCTCAACGCAGGCTAAGATCAGAGATAAGATAAAACTTAACTTCTCTGAGTGGACATTGTTGTTGTCTGAGATACATCCTGAACAAGTCCCCCAGTCTATTACGGTGGTAACACGGAGCTCAGCAGCAAACAGGTGACCTCAACCTCACACATTCACAGAGACAGCAAATCCCATTTCCCACTGCATTTGCTGCTGAGCTGCAGAGGGAAAGTCAAGCACCCGGGGGAACCAGGACAAACACAGGGAGATCCTGCAGACAGATGCAGATATCATGAGGCCCCAGCCAAGTTAAATAAACTGAAACCTGACAATGCTGCAAGGATTTGAGATTTTTATTTCCATTCAGTGATCAAATTGATGAACAATTTATCTCCTCTGACAATGATGAATGAAAGAGTGAGCAAAGAAACTACCTGACATCTTGTTAATAGCTACACATACTCAGTTGAATTAAAAAAGCCACTATATAACTGTGAAATCCATTATTATCTGCGCTAATAATCAAAAAGTAATTTCTTAGTCACGAGTTATGATGAAAAACAAATCATTTGTTCACAAATGCATGCATTACAGCAGTGTTTTTCAACCGGTGTTCCAGTATTCATAAGTATACACAAGTATACATTAGTATACACAGTATTCATAAAGAAATTAAGAATTTGAACTAACGGTGACATTGCAAAAGGACACACAAGTGTTTCATGATTTTCAGTATTTTTTTCCTCTCATTCATTCCTTTCATTGCATACTGAATTGAACTAGATATAAGACGATCCTGCATATAAGACGACCCTGTTTTCCCAAGATCGTAAGATTTGATGACATAATCTTGTTTCATCATGGAGAACGTTTTATTTAAAAATCTTAATGAAACATTGATAAAATTTGAAATAGAGCAATAATCACACATGCCTTTGTAGTGGACCTCTAATTACTACCTATTCCTCATGAGTAGTGTCCTCTGGCTCTCCGAGTTCACTCTCTATCCTCCTCGGAGTCCCTCACACCCACACTCATCATCCTCCTGTCCAGTCTCCCATTCACCGAGCAACCATACTGTATGGTTATTGATTTTCCAAGTTGGACTTAGGGCATGATCACCAGCCAGGAGCCACTGTGTTTGGGTCAAACGCCCCTGGTTCGGAGGAATCAGACTGCAGACAAAGTATTCCTTTTGTCCCTTGCAAGGGATGAGCAGTCAAGGAGCACAACAAGTCTCCGTCAAACTCTCTTTGACGTGCTCGCCTGTGATTGGCTGTTTTACATGGGACTGTTAGCCTCTTTGTTCAGCAAAGCAGGTTGATGAGCGTGATACATTTCAGGGCAGCTCAAAGCTACGGTCTGGTACCTGTCTCATCCAATTAGCACAAAGTTGACTGCAAATACATTGTTTCACAGAGCATGAAAAATTCCTCATATGATAAGGCACAGAATGTTTTCCTGTTCCCAGAAGACATGATAACTGAAAAAAGAAAAAAACGTAAGTGCACAGGTAGACTGCTGCAAAATGGTCCGAAAGCATCAATCAACACAAGCAACAATCAAGACAAGCTTCCTTTCATAGATTGATCACACTTTGAAAAAGAATAGATGAAATAGCACAAGATGCCTGGATGCCAATTGAACAGAAGCAGAAAGACAATGATAATACTGGAAATCTGACTATTTTCTGATTAAAAATGATCTTGTCAATGATAATCTGATTATAGCCTCTCGTTCTGACTAAATATAACATTCCAGACATTTAGTCTAACTGGAATTGAAAATAATTTAAGAATGAAAACTTGGAAAAGTTAATGGGTGATATGGGATGAGTAAACACAAAAGGTGTACAAACATTTAACAAATACTGAAATAATGTACGGGTACTAGCACAGTACCCTGGTGCTTTGAGGATGTTTTTGATTATTATTTGGAGGCAAAGCTCCTGCTGCTGTAAGTAAACTCATTATTATTCTCCTGGGCTTTGTCTCATTAAAGTGACAGATGTGAGCGCCTCTGCTCATGTAATTAACTTCACTCACACACTCCTTTGGCACTCTCAGCCTTTACCTGCGTCCGCGCTGTCGCATCCCATTACATTTTACACGGGACATGAGCTTTCAGAAAGAAATATCACTCCTGTTACAGAGTACTGTATTCCTCCCTGAGACACCATCTGCATAGAACTAGTCCAATTTTCTAGATAGATAGATAGATAGATAGATAGATAGATAGATAGATAGATAGATAGATAGACAGACAGACAGACAGACAGACAGAGACAGACAGACAGACAGATTGATTCAAGTGGACGTGTCATAGAATCGGCAAATCTGATATTACTTTTATTACCTGTTCGTTTTGGTTGATCTTCTCCCACTCCTTTCGACTGCCCCTTCTGGAATCACCACAGTGGATCATACCTCTCCACCCTCTCTGTACTTCTAATCATTCACTCAAACACTTAATGCTGTCATGTCCTCATTAAGTACAGCCTCGAACGTCCTCTGTGGTCCTCCTCTTCTCCACTTACCTGGCAGCTTCATCTACAACATTGGTATCAAACATCCTATGTTCAATATATCCACTATCTTTTCTCCGTCCAAGACCAGACCATCTTAATCTCGCCTCTCTGACCTTCTCCCAAAATCGCTCCTTTGTTGTTCCTCTAATGATCTTTTTTTTTTTATCCTGTCATACCTACTTACTCCCAATGGAAACCACATAATCTTCATCACTACGACCTACAGTTCATTTTCCTGTCTAGACAGAGCCATGGTTTCTAAATGTCATGGTTTCTATCATAGCAGGTCTCACCACTGCCTTGTTAACCTAAACCTGCTATTCACCGATCACAGAGAACTCCTGACACTCTTCTCCACTCCTGCTACTGTGCTTACATTCTATTCCTCACCTCTCTTGCACATTCTCCATTACTCTGAGTGGTTGACCCAAGGTATTCTAAGTCATACCTCCTCACTATCTGTACTCCTTACAACTTCAGCTGTCTAATCATCCCATATTCTCTGTCTTGCTCTAGCTGACCTCATTCCTCTGCTCTCCAGGGCAAACCTCCACCTCCTCCAGGTTCTCTTCCACTTGTCTCCTATCCTCACCACAGATAACAATATTGTCTGCAAATGACCCAGGGGGCACCTGCCCATCATCAGCTGTCAATCTGTCCATCTCCATTGTAAACAAGAAGGGGCTCAGGGCTGATCCCTGATGTAGCCCCTCTCAGACCCTGAACCACAACTGTCACTCCAGCTGCTTGGTCGATAATGATTTAGAAGGCTGAAGACTGTTTGGGTAAACTCTCCATGTAAATGGAAAATACCTTATCATATTCAAGTCTTTATTCAAAAACACCAAAGTCTTTGGTTCATCTAGTACAACTGTGGAAGGGGCTGTTTATGAAGTTCAAGTACTTCTTGTCATGATGGGTTGAAGCAGATGTAGTTCCTGCCGACCGGCAGGTGACAGGTCCTATAAATAGCTTGGTAACATGATGATGAAATAATACGCAATTGCTCGAAAATAGCCCCCACAATCTAAATACTGATATTTCAACACCATAATCAATCCTAAAATGGCCACATAGGGTGTCAGAGATATTGATGATGAAGTTGCATCACTGGTGGAGTCTTTTGTAAGCCCTCTCATAACTCTTCGCTGCCACCATACTTGGTTGAGGTTGTGGTTTCATCATTTCACCCAGAAAAGACATTTTCGTACTTATGTTTCATTTTTTAATGGCCGTTCTCACTCCCGTCTCACCTACCATGGCTGTCAGAGTGAACAAGTGAATCTTGCCACACATAATAACGCAAAACGTGAGCACAGTTTGAAACAAGAGGGGGAGAAAATGGAAACCAGAGCCCCATGACATGGTGGGAGATTGTGGAGGCTAGGACATTGGGATGTCATGGGGACATAATGACCCTGACAATCAAAGATCCGAGTGCCTTCCCTATTCCCTACAGGAGGCGTAGCATGCAGCCCGCTGGTGTTTCATGAGATGATTGTGTGTTTGGACTCTGCACAGGTGGTCGACTGGGATGAGAAAAACAGCTGTGAGCAGATGTACAAGGGATCCCCTCAACTTCCTATCTGATACTGATTAACTGATGAATTGGCACTTGCTGCGGTCCAACACATTGGACTCTGGAGATCGGTGACAGATTGACAGTGATTTTATTTTTTGGTGGTGATATTCCAGATGGATACATCATCATGATTTCCAGCCAGGGAAAAGCTGTAAATACACTTTGTGCATGTCTCCTTCACCATTTTATAAAAAGTATTCACTTCTCCTTGTTCACGGCAAAACTTGCATAGAAAGAAGAACAAAAATAGTCATATGTAGACATTACCATAAGGACCATAAGGGCTAAATGGGCTACTTCACCAATAAGGTTCAAAAGTTAATCTGTTAAAAATCATGTGTGTGTTATTGCATGCTGCTAGAGCACAGGATGCTTGTCCATCCAGTATGTTTCCATTCCTTTTGTCTCTAAATTGTAGGTGTTGCTGCAAGATGCAATTACAACAGTGTATGAATTGATTACTGTTTGTCAGGTAGATGAAAATGAGAAAGATGATAGGCTACGGTGGTAGATAGTGCGAGAATTTAGCAGCAAGGGTAACTTATAAAAAACTCAAGGTAGGAACACGACACTGATAAAATCAGTAAGGAGATGAGATCAGCATGACATAGTGTGACACGTAATGTCACACTGCACAGATCATTAGTGAGATAAACAGCATTGGATACTGAAGGCCGGTCTTGTTTAGTTCAAACAAAGTCAGTTGGACGTAATGAGTTGTGTCCAATACATCAAGTATAAATTGTGAAATCCATTATTGCATCCAAGCAGAGACACAATGTGGTTTCAATTGCATTTCTGTACGTTTTAGCTCTGCAAATGGCCAGACACAGGTGGTGCTGACACAATTTCAAGAAATGATTGTTTTGCAGAAAAAAAAACATAAACAAACAGTGGTTGTCAGTTGTTACATCTGATGTGTTAAACCAAACTAGGAGCTGGAGAGAATTCTGGGTCCAAAATAAAAATTTGCAACATTGTTGTGGTCATTGCTTACAAAACACAGCTTTACTTTTCTATTGGTTCCACATGTCCTATTATATTTTTTAAAACTGTGTCATCATAATGTGTACCACATTATTATTGCATGTACATGTTCTGGGAACAATAGAAAGTTTAATTTAGCTATTGCATCTTTAGAAATGGAATTATCCAATGCAGCTTCATCATGGAGAGATTAAATGTCAGCGTATAGTGTTATTATTTTTTAATCACTGGGTTTTGCACAAGAGTGGCAAACTGGTTTAAGTGTAACTGCACATGAATTAAAGGCATAAATCCTCTTTAAAATCATGCCTTTACCATGAAGAGAACACCTCCTCCACACATCTGCATCGCTCTATCTCTTTGTTGCTGTACACGGCAACACTCTGAGAGTGTCCTCTGAGAGTCGACTGTGTTTCTTTCTTTTTCACCACAGACGGGCACTTTCACAGACTCCCCACAGCAGTCTCCATAATGAATTGCGACAAAGACTGTCAGTAACACAAGAAGATGATGTAGTGGGTGGTCCATAATGTGCATTGTGTGGGTCACAGACATGCAGTGAATTAGCTAGTGACTTAGGACACTCTACTGACTGTGTTTTATTGTATTCTATAATATGTGTATGTCCTCTTGGGAGAACCCACCACACTTGAAAATGATACACCAAGCAAGTCCTTGCCCTAGAGCAGGAAATTTGAAATATCTAAAATAGTAAGGTGTGTCTGATTTTAATTGTATCCAGAGGATAATTATCAGATAGTGTGTTTAAATGGGACTTGGTACACCAACATTAATCCTCGCACACAGTTACAGTTTAAAGCTAGTCAAAGTCTAATATGATTTAGGTAGCTGAAGATTACTGTAGTGTATTTTCCAGAGAATAAATTGCACTTTTTTTCATTGTTTGGCCGGGGGTACGACTTAAAGCAGGGGTGTCAGATGCAGATGAATTCAATGGATTTGGTTATTTGGAGTGAGATTGAGGGTTAGGTAAATTAGCTTGTTTTTATGTTTCAGTCCTTTGAATAATTGTTAACATCTTGCCTTAACATACCAAACATGTATTCAGTTAGTTGTCTATGTTTCATGTAGCTGAACAACAATCATTGTGTTACATTTCCCTACTTTACACCTATTCAGCCTGTATTTTCCTATTTCATTGTTATCATTATAACTTTCCTTTAAAGTTGAAATGTCTGTTCTTGGTCTCAGATTTTGTAAAATAAATTTTCCCCCAAAATTGCGACTTCTTGTCCAGTGTGACTTATATGGTTTTTTTTTACCCTCATTATGCTTTTTCTCACTGGTGTGATTTATACTCCAGGCGACCTATTTTACGTAAAATATGGGTTATTAAATATGAGTGCCCTTACAAATTTAAATTGTTTTATGTTGTTTGGCAGGTACAATGCTGCAGCAAAGAGACTGGCACAAATGTAGTGGGGCTGAAAATGAAGTTTTCACAGATGTGATTCCTCAAATACATTATGGGATTGCCACGTGTAGCCATATGTCATCAACTTCATCAGATATGTTATATTCAGATGAAAAGTGTCTGGTTCATCAAAAGCCTCTGTATCTTTTGTCTTGCTTGATTTGCTCCAATAATTCATTCATGCTACATTTTTCACACGCCATTTATCACTGCAATGATGCAATTACTTGCGTCCTCACATGACCCGTGATCCATGAGTTGACCTCCTGCTGGAGCACTTGGAGGATATGCGTAAGATGATGGAATAAATGGTCACAGCCCAGCAAGACCCCCTGGGTCACTGTGGTCTTTGCCCAATTGGCCTCTGCAACAGAGTTTATTGTTCCTTGCCACCTGTGGTAGTCTGGGTAGTACCAACAGTACCAACGCTGACCTTTCTGATGGAGCCCTGCATGCGGGAGCGGCAGGAGTGGTGGGCCTCCCCATCTACCGCCTTTCCCTGGGAGAGCATTCAACCCTCAGCCCAATTATGGGGATGTAGACACATCTGCAGACATCTCGGATCCAACATATGGGCGCTACAGCTCCTCAGTAATACTGGCTTCCTTGAAAAAAGACAAACAACTTCTTTATTTGATAACTATTTATTGATGTTGAAATTCTGATATCCATGATCAGGGACCTTTGAAGTGTGGAAAGAAGCAGTCAGCGGAACAGCTAACCTGTTGCCAACCTCCCAACAAAGGACATTGACTTACACAACGTGATTAACATGAGATATTTTGACTATCCAGTTGTGTAATAGTGGCAGTTGGCCACTAAAAGTGTCCTCAACCATTATATTGGAAACATACACAGAAATGGGAACAAGCACGCGCCATTTGCACGCACTCAATCTAATTTGTGAGTGATTGCGCAGTCTAGAGGGAGGCTCGGCTGTCCATGCCTCACCTCTCGTCTCCGGTGTTTATTTAACCAGGAAATATTATATTATATGTATATAATATATATATATATATATATATTATATATTATCGGACATCTCTAGTAAAAATAGCAGAAAATTTTATGCCCGATATTAGCATAAAAATGTAATATCTGTATCGCATTTTTTTTTTGCTTTAAAACCGATAAAATAATGCTTGCCTTACACAGAAATAGTGCCTATGCGCTCCTGAAGCGTTTACCAGCGCACCTCATCAAGCTGCGTCTGATATGTCGGTATCGGCTGATACCGGTATCGGAAATTGAGAGTTTTGAGACAATATCGGCATATCGGATATCGGCAAAAAAGCCAATATCGGACATCCCTACAACAGACAACTCAGTCAACTGACTCACACCTGTGTGTGAATCTAAATATGTATATAGTCATGTTCTTCATACACTATAAAATTATGCTTGTTTTTGTTCATTCCTGTCTAATTAAGACCAATTGATATGTAATCGGCATACCATTATTTGTATTTGTAGTTGTATCATATTTTATCTATCTCATTTATACATACCTATTGAACATTTGGCATTTTTGTTCTATATTTGGTTGTTTTGTATTTGTTTTTTCTGTATTCAAAACATTTTAAGGTTATGATATCATTGATTTGCTGATTTTTGGGGGGCGATAGTCGAGTCAAGTGAACCGCATCTCTGATTTGAGAGACTCCTGAAAACCCAAGGTCATAAAGATGAACCAACTTAACCGCCAATACATCAGAGTGACTGTGCTGTAATGTAACAAAATCATTTGCAAGGAGAATACAAAGTACTACAAAGTAGTATCTACTCAATGCCTAAGACCTCAGTTTTTAGTTTTCTATACCTTGTTTTGACTACAACATGAAATGAGGCTTGTCATATCACTCCTTGTCCAAGGAAGCAAATTTTTACTAAGAAATAAATGGTAACATGATATGATATGATATGATAGTAAATGTCCCTGCAACTGGTGTATATTAAGAGTCTACGGGGAGGGACTTTAAATTAACAAAGTTTGATTTTTACGAGAAATTTAATGTCAAGTTTCCAACAAGCGTCTGTCTGTCTGTCTGTCTCTCTGTCTGTCTGTGATTTTCTCACATCTGCCTTGGCAAGTTGGAGGTGACACACCATATGGCGCAGATGTGGACATGGTGGCTGCTAGAGAGTTGATTTACAGACACACTTCAGTATTTGTGAAATATGTAGTGATACAGTAAAGTAAACAGCGGTTGCTGTTCACCTAATTACCTGGATTGATCTATGGATAATCACTCAAAAAAGAAAAAAAAACCTTTTACAGGGACGTCAACGTTGCAACATTGCTTGGGTCAAATATCTGCTCTCATATCCTCTTTGACATGACTATGGTTTATGGCGGAAGGATTACCAGTATTGCAAAATGATGTACATCACAGATTCAGCACAATGAAATGTTACTGTAACTGTGTGATCAGAGCTCTGTAAATAAGGTCATTTGTGTGTCATGATTAAGTGTGTCCGACCCAATTTGATTGCATCACAGCTGTTCAGTTAAAACAGACAGTAGCTAAGAGATTCTCAAACTGCCAAACTGTTTAAACTGCCAAAACATCCACAGCCACTTGGGAATTTAGCAGCCCTCTTTGTGAGACATGATTAAAAAATCGTTGAAGTCAAATCAAACACAGAAAACACAGTATCAGGCCTCGGACTGACGGCAAGGCTTGATGCAATTACCATGATTATTATCTGTTTTCCTGCGAAATTAGTGGCACAGTCAGCATAGTCAAAATTAAATTATGGATCTAATAGTTTCATGATCTGCGAGCTGAAAGCACCTCAACAAAAGGACACACAATGTATTGCACACTGCACACAGTCACCTACTATTGAGACCACGATTGGTTGTGATTTTGAAGAATAGAAAGAGAAAGTGACACAGTATAGATGAGGAATCTGATTGTATCACATCGTCCCCCAAAAATCTTCCTTTATGCACCTTGCTCTTTTCATACTTATGTTCTTCTCTTTTATGAAATTTTTAACTTGTTCTACGTAACAATGACAAATAAAGTCCAAGAACCCTTCCACCAGAAGCTAACCCATCTTTCAGTGGATCACCAACTTCCTAATGGACAGACAGCAACGGTTGAGCCTTGAGAGTACAGCATCCCACATCCAGACCATTACCACAGTGTCCCTGAAGGGTTGTTTATCCTCCCAAGAAACTCTTTGTGAAATTGCTGTAGTTTGGGGATAGGGGGAAAGTGGTGAAGCTTGACCACCTGTGTTTGAGGAACCACCTGCCGAACCCACTTAAGACAGAACACACAAAGGTCTGGATTTCAGGCTAGAGATTTTATGGCTTGTATGTGTTTTTGGGTTACCCTGTTCTGTCTGGTCAAACCAGACTGGCTCTGTTGTCTTCTTATCAATTGCTCCTCCAAGTGGCCTTGTCTCTGTCTCCCTGTCTCTGTGCTACACCAACTATTATGTACACTTTGTAAACACCTACGTTTACTTTCCCTTGTGTGTGTACCGGTATATTGTACATTTGGTGGTCTCCCAAACATTGTCATTGACGTTGTCTTGTCCGATTGTTGACTTGTATCCTTTGACACCTTGTCTGTTCTCATCTTGTCTGTGATTCATCGTCTGGTTATGTGTTAGGAGGGTTATGTGTTGCTGTTCTCCTTCCACCATCTGGAACCTTTACCTTATCTTCTCCTTCATTGTTTTCAATGTTTAAATGTTGTTTGTGTTTACTAAATTAAATTTAACCTGTCTTTATCAAGTATATTGTGTCGGCCCTTGATATTCAGTCCTCGAACACCAAATGGCGACCTGAATGGTCCTCCTCAGGAGAACCTTCACACATTTTCCTGCTCCACCTTTCATCATCCTCAACAGCTGGGTTATCAGTCACTTCATAACACAATGTAAATATAGACACATACACATACAGAGCATAACTACATCATATCTCTGACTATGGATTCTTAATAGGACTGATTAGTGCATATAGCTACATGTATCAGCACAACATTTGAATGGTTGGAGTACTCATGATGGTTGGTTGGAGTACAGATGTGTTGCAACCAAACACATCGTAAGTTGTGTTCTCCAACTTCATTAGGCCACCTATAACAAGAAACCCTCTGTGAGGGTTGGCCCACCACAGGCCGATCAGACCGGGGTGTGCATGGTGGTAACCTTCGGTCATCCAGCAGCCCATGTTGCATCCCTACATTTCAGCCCAAGCAAGTTCTTTGACCCTCTTCTGTTGGGCATGCCCCCTGATACCTACATCCTTTTAAAGGATTTAGAGGCATGGTGTTGGTGCTTACCCTCGTATTCTCATGTCCGGCCCTCAGGCACCATAGCCTTTGGTTATGGCACCAGGTGTATCTTCCTTGGGTTAGACTAGTCTTGCAGCCCACATGGATGTGTTTTGGGGTTGCTGAGGCTGCACACTGGACACAGGCTGGGTCCTCTCCATACTAAAGACGTGGGTTGGTTGTAGAGGGCAGGACATCATATGTGGCTCTATTGATGAAGCTGAGCCTATAAGACTCCATGCTCCACTTCATCCAGAGGCCTTGCTTGGCATAGCAGCCTGTCTTGGCACACCTGACTGCCTCCTCCTGGTGCAAGAACTCCTCCACCACCATGTGCTGCCATTCAGTTGGAGTAGCCTTTAGCCATGAGGGTGTTGTTGCTTCTTTGTGCCATGCTGGACACCACTATATCCCGATGTCTGCGGACAGACTTTGCCACCGCTGCAGATGACCTCCATTTCATCACCGCTGCAAGGGTCAGAGCAGCACTTCTGACGCCTGGATCCCGGGATTCTGTGAGAGTCATTTCCAACCTTGTTTTGGCACATTTGTACTCCTCCAACAGGCCTGAAGGGCTCCATTGCCATACTATGCTGATGAGGCATTTTGGAAGACCAAGCCATTTCCTCACCTCAGCATTCAATAGTCTCTCCAGCCGAAGAGACCTCATCGATGGAAATTGCAACCAAAACTGAAAACACATAAACACGCTTCAGGTTTCCTGAGAGGGCAGTGTTGATGATCTGCTTGAGGCCACGGATTGTATCCTGCATGAGTTGTGTCACACTCTATACCAGCAGCCAAGGCTTTTGATAGACTTCTCCAGAACTGTTGGTATTCGCTCATCAACATGAAACCTCTCATTGGCAAGCTCACCATTGACAATGGAGATACTGAGAGATTTGCTGGGTTTAATCTCCATTCCTTCTCATTTAATGCATTTGACAATAACTACTGTCACAACCTGGCACTAAGGTAGATCAAAAGATGGAGACCACACATGACTTCAAACTAGAAAACAGAAATCCATTTACAATCAGACAATGAAATTCTTACTTTGCCGCTCTGCAATGGATGCCACGCGTAAGGAAGCATAAGATAAAGAAATAATAAATAAAGATGTTCTGTCACGGGGGGGTGGGGGTGTTTATACATTCAGAAGAAGGCTAACTCTGGGAGGAGTGAGAACAGTCTATGTTGCGGGTGTGTGGGGTCTCTAATGATGGAGGCAGCTCTCCTGTGGACTCTCCGATGGTAGATGCTCTGCAGAGAGGCCTGTGGTGTCTTGGTGATCTTAGACGCGGCCTTTACCACTCTCTGCAGGCTTTTGCGGTTCTTTGCAGTCGAGCTGCCGTACCACACGGTGATGCAGGTGGTGAGGACAGACTCAATCACGCAGCTGTAGAAGTTGCTGAGGATTTTGGGGGACATTCCAAATTTCCTCAGCCTCCTCAGGAAGTACAGCCGCTGTTGAGCCTTCTTCACTACCTGTTTGGTGTTTAGTGTCCAGGTGAGGTCATCACTGACATGGACCCCCAGGTGTTTGAAGCTGCTCACCCTCTCTACTTAGAGATCTTGGATAAACAGTGGCCCATGAGGTCCCCTTTTCTTCCTCATGTCCACTATCATCTCTTTTGTCTTGTCTGTGTTAAGGAAGAGGTTGTTGTCCCCACACCATGTCACCAGACTGTCCACCTCCCTCCTGTAGGCCGTCTCGTCTCCGCCAGTGATGCGTCCTATCACTGAGGTGTCGTCTGCGAACTTCAGGATGGTGTTGTCGGGATGGGAGGCGACACAGTCATGGGTGAACAGGGTGTAGAGCAGGGGTCGGGAACCTTTTTGACACAGAGAGCCATAAAAGCAAAATATTTGGAAATTAATTTCATTGAGAGCTATATAATATATTCTAAGACTGAATTCAACAAAATGTGGTTATAATAAGACAACATAGGCTATATCATCCCATTAAAATAATGGACAAATGCTCCTGCAGCCCTAAACACTGGGATTAAAGCAAAAAATGTATGTATTTTTGATTTACATTAATTAATTAGTTGATTCATGAATTAATCGACTGATTAATCAATCAAGTAACCAACCAACCAATCTTGATGTTTGAGATAAAAGACCAATCACAATGGGTATAAAAAGTTAGGTCAGCGTCTCTATCTGGGGTGGGGGAGAGAGGGAATTGTCAGCGATAACAGCTGTAGTAACACAGAGATTAACGTTCAACTTTCATTACAATACAATGAAGCCATTAATGACGGGAGGTGTCGCGCGTCCTTCTACCTTTCAGGTGTTCACTTTTACGGCCTCCTGGCCGAGGGACCGAACTTTGATGTCCCAGTGTGTTTAAACAAAATAAGCAACCAGCTGTTGAAATTTATCAGTGCAGAAAATTTGATTTATTAGACAAGAAAACAATAACACTTACAGAAATATTTCTGGGTTCAATCGCCTGTCACCACTCGTGGATCGTGCGACCCTCTCTTCGCGTAGAGAAGATGAGGAAGAACCGGGAACTTTGCCAATGCCACTCCTTTATGCACCTCTTCTCCCATTTCTACCAAACCATCTTTCCTTATTTGGCGTTATCTCATATTTTCTACCCTCTCTTGGCTGTTAATCATCCTCTCTCTGTGCTCCACTGTCCGAGCGGCATCAGGCATCCTGAGGGCCTCCCGTGTCCTCCCATACCTGTCTTCAAGGACATACAGGGTGCTCGCCAGTTCTAGCTTTCTTTAACAGTTTTGCAAGTCATATTGCTGGAGTAACATGAGGATTTTGCTAGTCCCTCTCTTGGTATGAAAAACAGTGTATTTCTTCAGCTCTCCATGGTGTGAGTGTGCACAGACAAGCCTCTTTCGTCGTCCTCCGGGTCGCTCTCTTCCATGTCCCAATCGGAATCAGGCACCACTCTGTCACGCTCTGGGGCTTTTCCCTTAGCGCATTCACTCCGGCGGAACCAGGTAGTGTGGCCTTCGACCCTCACTGTGTGGTTTGTTGCTTCGGCTACAGGGTAAGGCCTGTACCACCTTGGAGTACACCAGGTTCGTCGGAACCGTTTAATGAACACCCAAGTGGGGGCGTCCTCCTCCTCCGTGTCACCTGTAGATGTCTCTCCCTCAGGTTTCCTTCGTGAAAGAATAGAAGCTACAGAATTGGTAAGAGCAGTCCAATAACTTTCGGAGAACACTGCAGAACACTGTCCCTCAGGTTCGGAGGCTCATCCGCGGGGCGTTTGTACCCCCGCCCCTTTCCCTGCCTGTGGTTTGTTTCCCATCTTCTCCTTAGTCCACCCCTTCACATCCTCTTTTTCCCTCTCTCTCACCTCCTCTTTGACCTCTTCCTTCACTGCTTCCTCTCTCACTTCCTCCTTTCCTTTTCTTTGGCCACCTAGCGGTGTTTCTTCTCCACAAACTCTTCTCAAATTCTTTCTCAACTTTTCCTTTGTAGAAAATTATTTCAGTTTTCACTGAAGCCAGTTGGTTGTGGAACAGGGCCGTGAAAGGCCCCGTGTCTCCATCTTGGGGCCAATATGAGCGCTTGCACTCGCTGTTGACAAATTGTTTCAAACTCTCGGCCATTTTCAGTGGGCATGGACATGAAAACGTACCGGTGATGTGGTCGACAACCGAAACCCAATGAATTTTAAAAGGCCGACTTCCTAATTTTTCTGACTCCGTCGTTAATCCTCCCGACACCAAAAAATTAACAATCAAAATTCACACACACAATGGGGCCCCCAAAAACACAAGCGGCTTGATAACGCGGTCCGTCGATTACGCAGAACCGGCTCGGTGATTCGGTCCGTCGATTACCTCTTTTTTTGTTGTCGGCTTGGATTTATACAAACAAACACAAATCTGGTAAATCGGTCCGTCGTTAACCTTTTGTTTTGTTTTTTTACTTCAAGCACGGTCCGTCGGCGTGAATTATGACAAACAAACATAAATCTGGTAAATCGGTCCGTCGTTTACCTTATCTCCTTCAAGCACGGTCCGTCGGCTTGGGTACGACAAACAATTCACTTGAAATAAATCAACCTCTGCACAAAGACCAATCATCACACATCCGAATTCCGAATGAAACTTCCTGTAATTTACAATCAATGATTCCAAATAATTTTAATCATTCCAATATGCAGTTTTTTGAAAAGGTAACTGCTTACCTGTTAATTCAGACGTCTGTTGGAATCAGTGATGTCAATTCCAGGAATATCTCCTGATCTTAACCGCTGAATTTGATCATGTCGGGGTCACCAATTTGATCGCTTTTACCCCCGGCCGAGGGACCGAACTTTGATGTCAATAACACTTACAGAAATATTTCTGGGTTCAATCGCCTGTCACCACTCGTGGATCGTGCGACCCTCTCTTCGCGTAGAGAAGATGAGGAAGAACTGGGAACTTTGCCCATGCCACTCCTTTATGCACCTCTTCTACCATTTCTACCAAACCATCTTTCCTTATCTGGCGTTATCTCATATTTTCTACCCTCTCTTAGCTGTTAGTCATCCTCTCTCTGTGCTCCACTGTCCGAGCGGCACCAGGCATCCTGAGGGCTCCCCGTGTCCTCCCACACCTGCCTTCAAGGACATACACGGTGCTCGGCAGTTCTAGCTTTCTTTAACACAGGCCGGGAATGACGTTCGCATCATTTTGTGTTGAAGCTGTAGTTCTGTTATCACAGTACCGTAATTAACACTGGCGGAACCTTAAGTCGTTAATGGACAAACCCAAACCCCAGCAGGGAACAGACACTTAAAAGACACTGCTCTCAGATGAGGTGAACCATCACCTATCCGTTTTGAGTTGGTAGAAGACATGTGACATCTCTGTTGAGTGCACTCACGCAACGGGGCGGGCCAACCTGATTGGCTAATTCCAAGGTTCCAGCTAGTTTGATTGGTTTACATCAGCGTCAGTTTAACGACTAACAGTCAAAACCACTTTGGAAAACCACTTTGCAAAACCACATTGGATAGTCAAAACCACAACTAAATCTGTGTCAACTTTTTTTGGTCTCTCTTTTTTCCTCTTCTTTTTGCAAATGACGGAAATCCTTCTACAGACGTAGACACTATAATTCCCATGAACAGGACATGAGCAGTGGAAAAAATCGATGGACAGATTAAAACAAGTGAGAATATTGTCTGTTTTGTCTGCCAGCCAGACGCAATCATCAAAAGAGCCACATACGGCTCGCAAGCCATATGTTCCCGACCCCTGGTGTAGAGGATGGGGCTGAGAACACAGCCCTGTGGGGTTCCCATGTTCGTTGTGGTGCTGACTGAGGTCCTGTTCCCAATCCTTTTATAAAACCTGTTATAAAACAACCACCATCGTCTCTCTCCCCACAAAGAATGCCCCATCCTGCCTGAATGACTTCTGGCCAGTAGCGCTGGCTCCAATCATCATGAAGTGCTTTGAGAGAGTCATACTGGCCCACATCCAGAGCAGCATACCAGTCACCAACGACCCCGTGCAATATGCCTACAGGCACAATAGGTCAACCTCAGATGCCATTGCTGCCCCCCTCCACAATACCCTGTCCCACCTGGAAAATAAAGACTCCTACGTCAGGATACTCTTTATTGACTACAGCTCGGTCTTCAACACGGTCATCCCCCACAAACTTACCCACAAACAGGCGGAACTAGGACTACATCCCTCCCTCTGCGACTGGCTCTAGCGCTTCCTGACGGGTAGCCCCCAGTCTGTCAGGATTGGGAACAAGACCTCGGTCAGCATTACAACAAACATGGGAACCCCACAGGGCTGTGTCCTCATCCCTATCCTCTACACCCTGTTCACCCATGACTGTGTCGCCTCCCACCCGGACAACACCATCCTGAAGTTCGCAGACGACACCGCAGTGATAGGACGCATCACTGGCGGAGACGAGACGGCCTACAGGAGGGAGGTAGACAGTCTGGTGACATGGTGTGGGGACAACAACCTTACCCTCAGCACAGACAAGACGAAAGAGATGATGGTGGACCTGAGGAAGAAAAAGGGACCTCACGGGCCACTGTTTATCTGAGATCTTGAAGTATAGAGGGTGAGCAGCTTCAAGTACCTGGGGGTCCATGCCAGTGATGACCTCACTTGGACACAGAACACCACACAGTTTGTGAAGAGGGCTCAACAGTGGCTGTACTTCCTGAGGAGGCTGAGGAAATTCGGAATGTCACCTAAGATCCTCAGCAACTTCTACAGCTGCCTGATTGAGTCTGTCCTCACCACCTGCATCACTGTGTGGTACAGCAGCTTGACTGCAAAATACCGCAAAAGCCTGCAGAGAGTGGTAAAGGCTACGTCTAAAATCACCAGGACACCATAGCCCTCTCTGCACAGCATTTACCATCGCAGAGTCCACAGGAAAGCTGCCCCATCATCAGAGACCCCACACACCCACAACATGGACTGTTCTCACTCCTCCCCTCAGGCAGGAGATACAGGACTGTCAGATGCAGGTTCACAAGGTTTAAGAACTCCTTCTTTCCCACAGACATCAGATTATTAAACAGCTAAGAACCCCCCAGCCCCAGGTGTTCTTCATGACTCATGTGCACAAATGATTCACGTCCTCCAATTGAATGAGGAATTGTCTCACAGTCTGCAGGCATTTTCTAAGTTCTACAAAATTCGTCTTTGTACTCTACGTGTATGTTGTCATTTCTTACTATTTTGTGTATGTGTTTTACAAGTTTAATTGGTATACAACATTTGCAGTTTATTCCTTCAAACGTGCATTGATGCACACACTACATCTTCAAAAATGCATGTGGATCATGTAACATGTAAAGTGATGGCAGCTGTGCTCCGACCAGATACACACTTTATTAAATGTAAGTTTGTCTGATGTACCAATGCAGCCCAAGTGATGGAACCAAGTTGTTAACTTTCTTAACTGATTGTTGACTGATTTCAGATATGATATCGGTTTGTTTTCCTGATAAAATACAAGGATGTACATCATAATAATAGCAAACACCTGACATATTTTTACACCTATGCAAATTATATATTTGTAAAATAAAAATAGACAAAGGATGTTGAGAATTACCCACCCCAAACCACATAGATACTGTTGGTGCCGTGTCCACTGAAATCTTCTAGGTTGAAAACAAAGAAAAGAGGAGTCACACATAAGAACCTTATCATACCTCCCTCCGCAACTGCTTCCGCATGACAGGATGCGCAAATTAAATGTGGAATACTAAACATTATGTACTACTAAACATACTAAACGTTATGTCTCACTGAAGCCTGGCTGCATCCCAACGAGTATGTCAGCCTTAACCAAGGCGAGAGAACCTTGTGGTAGAGAACCTTGTGGTATTCCCTCATAGTCCTGTTCTCTCAGACCACTTCCTAGTAACCTTTGAATTCTGTCTACTTGATTACACCCCTCCAACCAGAACAGTTATCTCCAGATGTTCATCAGACAGTGCTGTAGATAGAGTCCTCTACTACTCCTCACTAATCGAGGAAAATAAATACAACCCAAGGTTGCTTCTCAGCACCTCAGCCGAGCTAACTCTGAGTCATGAATCTACCGATCCATGCATTCCTGCTGATCTTAAAAGTAATGATTTTATGACCTTCTTCAATGACAAAGTTTGACAAATAAGAAATAAAATTTGTGCTCTGAGTCACACAGACGCAGTTGCGCAGGATCTGGCCCAGGGCCCAGAGTCCCTGCAACCTCGTCCATCCCTAGACTGCTTCTCCCCTATCAACCTCCCCGCATTAACCCAAATGATCTCCTCAGCAAAATCAACAACCTGTATGTTAGACGCTGTTCCAACTAGCCTGCTCAAAGAAGTCCTTCCCTTAGTAGGAACATCTATATTTAATATGATAAATATGCCTCTATTGGCTGGGTACGCACCACAGTCTTTCATAGTTGCTGTAATCAAACCTCTTCTTAAAAAACCCACCATTGATGCAGAGGATTTATCTATAGACCTATTTCTAACCTTCCTTTTCTCTCCAAGGTCCTGAAACGGTTTTGCAACTACCTGCAGAGCAATAGTTTACTCTAGGAATTTCAGTCAGGTTTCAGAGTGCATCATGGCACCAAGACTGCATTGGTGAAGGTCACAAATGACCTCCTAACGCAGTGGTCAGCAAACGAAAATGCAACACATGCTGTAAGTGTCTATGTTAGCTATATCAGCCGACTGTCAAAATGACTAAGTAGGCTACAATAATGAGCCGTCATGTTTAAATGTTTATTTTCCCTGCAGCACATCTTGGAGAGAATGACGCATCACGTGACTACTCTGTTGTACGATGGTGCTTTAAGTAATGCATTATGTTTCGTTGCAGTGATGAAATTAGAAATACAATAAAGAAATCAGATTTTTGATGTCATTTTCATTTTGAGGATTCGAAAAACCAACAACAAAATGGAAAGTGTATAATAGGCCTCCTTTAATTTCAGACCTACCCATGGAAATAAAATGAAGTCCTCTTCAATCCTCAATAATATGATACATTCCTCTTCTCTTTCCCCCCTAATCTGGGCAACAGACAGAGTGCAATAAAACACAACCTGCAATTATAAAAATGAAACAGCAGCCTTTAGAAAAGGTAAGTAAGCGATATAAAACGAAAATAAGACAATTTAATGCAGTGGTATCCTCTTCTCTTTTTACGCGCACAATACAACACAGCCACCCTTGGACATGAGCAACAAAACACAATAATATCCCTCTGTGTCATTCCAAATAAATGCTGACAAAAATCAGAAATAACTGTATAAAAACAGCCAATTTGTTACTAAACACAGTATGTGCTGGATTGTGTTCTGGATTGTGTTCTTACCCATTTAATGTGACTTCTGTTTTCGGACATCACTGGACAGCTTCTCAACATTGGGCATGTAAGATGTCATTTTAATCTTCACGCAGGACTGCAAGCTCTCATCTGTGAGGCGGGTGTGCTATTTGGATTTGATGCAGTTGTTTGAGATATCTGCTTGCACAGGTATGTTGATCCAAAGATGGATAATACTACAAATGCATATCTATTCATTGTGCCGCCCTCATTATATTGTCAGCATATAACTTGGCAGCGAGATAAACACCTTCCGTTTATCAAAACTCTGAAGACAGTGATCAATTGTCCACAGGTTTATTGACTAGAAAAGGGTAAAACTGAGAACAGACAAAAGGGCAACGTACTTAGAAAATACACTACTTGTATTTTCAAATCTTCGTAATACACTGTGGCAGACTTTGTATCAAAAATCAAATTACTCGTTTTTATTAACTTTTTAACTCACTCATGCTTACATGGAGACAAGAAGACGTGGAGACAGACAGCGAAGGAGGACCTCAGCGAGATGGGTGTCAGCTGGCATGGTGCAAGAAGGGTCGCCAGAGACCGGAGCAAATGGAGAAGACTTGTCACCCAATGTTCCAATACGAACGGGAGGAACTAAGTCTTAGTCTAAGTCATGCTTACATATGAATTGCTTATTTATTACTTATTTATCAATAAAGTAACCCATTGATTTTAAATGTGTTCATTCATGCCATTTTACTCTCCTATGAACATAGCATACACCGTAAATGAATCTGTGAATTAGCTGGGCCCTTTTACGTACCAACATGCACGGAAATAATATTATCCTCAAATTCACAAAAAACTCTTGAGACAACAAATAATAACGCCATGATTGAACGAAAGGACATATGATAAAAGTGCATTCCGACAATGCTTTATAAAGCATGAAATGTAGGCAGATGTCTGTAGATAGAAACAAGGAGCCGAACTAGCTGTTTAACTGCCATGTACATCTACCTGCTGATTGACTCCCGACAACAGGTAACGTCATGTGACCCACTCCCTGTCTTGACTTGTGACAACAGGTAATGTCATGTGACCCACTTCCTGTCTCTCGTAAAGGGGCCAGTGCTAAGAAATAAACAAGGTATTTGCTCACAGAAAACTGGCTAAAATACAATGACAGAACACTCCCCGCCTAGCGGGATTAAACCGTGTCTACCAAACAGTCCATAGAAGCTAGTATGGCTTCCTGTCAGGATCTAGGAGCAAGACTGTCTCGGTAACAGGCCACTGGTATACTTTATTTCCCTCTTTTCAAGAAACTTTGCTCTCCACCTTGCGTACTCTGCCGTCTTTGCAGGGGAAGACTTGAGTAATGAGTCCCAAAGACCATTAGTTTTTTTTCTGTTGGTCGTCCTTGAGAAGCACAATGCTGAAGGTCAGGCTAGGGAACCTGCCACTTCCTACGTTGCTGAATTCACTTCAGCAACGGGAAGGAAAGGAAGTGGCAGGTTCCCTAGCCTGAAAGATATTGTTTTTTCCACCTGTCCCAGAAGGTTTGAGCTAATGCTGGACTTGGCGCCACTGGTGCATGTGAAGGTCTTTGACCCAGTCACCAACTGCGGCAGAAGACAGACCTACTTTCTGAGTTAGGAGGGTTGCCGGTGTCAGTATGACACTGGATCGGTCGACACTGATACAAGAGGTCTGGCATTGATGATGGCAACCACCTCTGCCATCAGTGTAGAGAGTGCCTCGTGAGTAAGCTTTGATGTCCCAAGCTGCAGGAACATTGACTCCAAGATTTTGATTGATATGTCAATCATTCTTTCCCACGAACCACCCATGTGAGAGGCATGCAGAGTATTGAACATCCACTTGCAGCCTTGGTCCAGCAAAAACTTCTTGACAGAAGTGTCATCAATATTGGAAGGAATCTCTTTGCACGCACTGACGAAGTTGGTCCCTCGATCAGAGCGAATGAGTTTCACTGGGTCCCTGATGGCAAGGAAACGGCCGTGGGCGTTAATGAAGCTTGACGTATCAAGAGACTCGATGAGTTCTATGTGGACGGCTCTTACGCTCATACAGGTGAATAACACCGCCCACCGTTAACTCTGAGCGAGGCCACCCCTAGTCCAGCGTGAGGACACAGTCCATGGGCCAAAAGCATCAAGGCCAAAGTTTGTGAACGAAGGTTCAGTTGAAAGGCGATCTGCTGGAAGATCGGCCATCTTTTGTGTCAGAGGTATGCCCCGAAGTTTGCGGCATGTGACGCAGTCATAGATCATACTGCTCACTCGCCTTTTTCCACCAACAATCCATAGGCCAGCAGCTCGTAAGGCGCCTTCGGTGAACAGTCGTGCCTTGTGTTGTGTTTTCTGATGGTAATGCCGGACCAGAAGTGTTGCTACATGGTGCTTGCCAGGGATGAAAATGGGGGTTTTCTCCACTGACTGGAGTTCTGCTTCTCTGATGCGACCACCGACTCTTAAGAGGCTGTCAGCATGGATGGAGGGATCTAAGGCTTTAAGAGGACTATCCTTAGGGAGATGTTCCCCCTTTCTTACACAGGAGTACTCTGGAGCGTACATCTCCTCTTGAACTGAATGGATAACAGATCCCTTGGCTCTTGAGAGTTCCTCAACTGAAATTGCTGAGTGGCAGTGATGCCAGCCTTTGCTGCTGCTGGCTTGTGTTGCAGGAGTCTTCTGAAAGAGACGAGCATTATGAGTGAGGCGAGAAATGGCATGAATCAATAACTTCTAGCTAGCAAACTTGGAGAAGCGCTCAGACCCTAGTTGTTTACTCAACATGGTCGTTTTCATTGTGGAGACCTGCGGGCGGATCTCTGCATCCAAAGAGGGGTTCATCAGCTCGACGCTGCATTCCTCATGATGGGTTGGCTGAATTTGTTTCAGGAACGCTGGTCCGCAAAGCCAGCTGGTGCCTGAGAGATGAGCAGTAGTGACAGACCTTGTAGCAACGTCCCAGGGATGGGAATGAGCTTAGCCTTGCCCATGTGTAAGCTCTTGCAGGATTGCTTTCCCTTGTATGGTGACTGGGGCGACAGATCCCAGAGGATCATCGATGCTGTTCACAGTCGATTGGATGCCTTGACAAGTGAAATGCTTCTCCTCATCAGAAATGAGGTAACGGTGTCTGACATAAGGTCCCAGTTGAGACCCAGACTACGCTGCACGGGAAGTGTGTCAGTCCAGGTCTTTGAGGTCACTGGCATGGTCCTGAGATGGGAAAGCTTCCATGACTTCTCTTTTGTTCAAGGCAATTTTGTGTAGATGTAAGTTGGAGTCTGACAGCACGTCTTGTGTCCTCTTGAGCAGGTCCACTGCCGCTTCAACTGTAGGGAGAGACTTTATGCCGTGGTCCACGTAGAAGTCGCGGTTCACAAACTGCTTTATGTCCTCCTCTGCATCTTGTATAGACTGATTTGACAGCAAATGGCTTCTGCCGAGGAGGGACAATTCCCAAAGACATGAACCCTGATGCGATATTCGATAATGTCTTTCGATGGGTCGTTGTCCCTAAAGCACAAAAACCTCAGAAAATTGCGGTCTTCTTCTCTTACAAGGAAGCAGTGGTACATCTGCTGGATGTCTGCTGTTATAGCTTCCATGCTGAATCTGATGAGCACCCCAAGAAGGGTACTGTTGAGGTCGGGTTAACAATACGTCATTTAGTGACACTCCGCCGTGCTGGGCACTGGAGTCGAACACACGGATGTTCCCTGGTTTTGTGGGATGATTTACGCCAAAGGACGGCAAATACTATTGCTCTTCGTCTCTGTTAAGTGGAGGTGCCACTTCAGCATGATTGTTCTGTAACAATCTTTCCATGAAAGTGAAAAAGTGCTCCCTCATCACTGACTTCCTCTCTTGACTGCGTCTCAGAGATGACAGTCGATTCAAGGCCTGGACTTTGTTGTCTAGGAGATGTGGCCTTGGGGTTTTGAATGGCAGTGGAGCTATCCAGCTGTTGCTCTCATCCTTCTCTACGCTTTGTTCCATTATTAGCAGGAATGAGATATCGTCGATGGATGGAGCCACTTTGTTATCATCCTTGATCTGCCGAAACACTGAGAAGCCTAACTCATCAATCGTTCATTGCAATTGAGCTTCTCTGTAGCGTGTGCTCTAGGATGGTCAGGACGTTGGAAATGATTGTATCTCTCCTTCACACTGAAGACTACTTCTGTAGTGCTGGTGTAGAATGTATTCACTGTGGTGGGTTTGTGAACACTTCCCAAGCACACATTTCCAACTATCACCCATCCCTGGTCGGGTTTCTGGGCATAGGGAGCATCATGTGAGCCATTTACCTGCTTGCCCACTTTGTGGGCCAAAATGATGTGTCGCGCAAAGAGAAGCATGATGGGAACACTCAGAAGGAGCTCTGGGATGAGGTGAGCCACTGGTTGGAGATGAGGGTAGTAAAATGTAGCACTGGGTGTCGGAATTTCCATTCTGTTGTTGGGAATATGGTTGCATTCCAAGAGACTTGGTAAAGGGAGACTTACTTTTCCATCCATTTATTCAATTTGGAAGCCTGAAGTTCTTCTCCCTGTACTCTCCGTCACTCCAGAGCAGGTCCACAGACAGTATGACGAAGTGGGGCCTTGGACAATGAAGGCATTGAAGAACTTGGAACGAGCTTAAGATTGCATAGACTTGCGATTGATTGCGTAGACTTTCAAAGCTTTATTGCGATGGCGTACAGGGTGGATGTTGACAAGGCAAATCTTTGAGCATGATGTCACTCTGGTCTCTCACCACCACAGACTTTGATGCAGCTAGTGCTGACTTCTGAAGATGGTGTGGAGTTTTGCTCCCCGCCGTGCTCCGTTGAGGGGGCTTGCTCTTGGGTCCACGGTGCTAATCCAGGGTGGAGGGCAGAGATATGTCTTTCACTTTTACACTCAGGGCATTTAGTTGATGTGCAACATTTGAAGCAAATCTTGTTCTCCCTCAGAAATCCTAAAGACTTTTCACGGAAAGCTCTGCACTTTTCATAGATTAGGCACTGTCTGTCGGATTCATCATCTCTGACATCAAATCTGTCTGAGGCGAGAGGAGCTGGAGGAAGTACATTGGTCTTGTGCACTGAGATCTCCCTCTGTCTACTTAGTTTCCATGCACTCTTGTCTCCTTTCAAAAGGACATCCGCTTGGCCAGTGAACTTGAAACTTGGATCGTTTCGTGTTATAGCTTGTTGCCTTACGAAGTCAACAAAAACTCCAAAGGGAGGGAATGAAACTTGGTACTGTAGTTTGTAGCCGGATCCGAGAGAATGCCACTTTTCTTGTGAGTTGAATGGCAACTTTTGGACCAAAGAAATTACTCCTCGTGCTGTACTGAAGAATTGTGTGCCTGGGAGATCTCCATCTACCTTTGCTGCCTCTAATTCCATAAGGAGACCACTTAACTAGTGCAGTTTCAAATAATCCCTGTTGGAGATTTTTGGAAAGCTATTGATGCGTTGAAAAAGTGCATCTTCAATCACTTCAGGGGCCCCATAAAATGTATCCAGTCTATCCCATATCATCTTGAGTCCTCTATCTGGGAAATTGACATGGACAGCCCTGAGCCGTTTGGCATGCTCGGCCGACTCTTTCCCCAGCCACTTGACCAGCAAGTCCATTTCCTCGCTGGGTGTTGTTCGCTGTTACGGCCTCACGGCCGAGGGACCTAACTTTGATGTCCCAGTGTGTTCAAACAAAATAAGAAACCAGCTGTTAAAAATTATCAGTGCAGGATAGTTGATTTATTAGACAAGAAAACAATAACACTTACAGAAATATTTCTGGGTTCAATCGCCTGTCACCACTCGTGGATCGTGCGACCCTCTTTTCGCATCGAGAAGATGAAGAAGAACCAGTGTTTCACCAGAGCAGCAAATTAGGTGCAGGGTATGATGTTTCAAGACCGCAAAACTGGTGTAATCTGAAACTGCTGAGGTAGGATATCAAATCTACGAGGGTAAGAACAGATTTCATTTAAGTATTCAAAATTTAAATTCAAAATGCACTCTGAAGTGACTACACTGAATTGTATTCGGGGGAAAGAAAGTAAATAAGTGTGAAGAACACAGTCAATTGCTGGATAGTTAGGGTTGGGTTTAGCTGGATGGCACATGGTAGCGACTGTTATCAGACATGATTCATTCTATCATATAATGAAAGATTTCAATTAGCAATAGACCATTACAGAGCAGATAATTCTCTCCAACATTATTATCGATCTGCTGGCCCCCGTCACTGTAAATTGAATTTGATTAGATATGATTGGACAATAGTGTCATTGTATATGTGATAGGTCCGAGACAATAAAATGACATGGGATGACAGACATCCCAGTCAGACTCAAACCAGATGTGCTTTAACACAGTAACAAAATATTGAAGTAGCCTAATAGTGATTGAGCACTAATGACTAAATAACAAACAAAATGGCAGCAATTCATAGAATAGGATTATATGAATACATACTGTACCTGTACCCTCCAAAATAATGTACTCTCCAAATAACCTATACTGGCGACTCACTGTGAGCCTGCAGATAATGCCATATGTAGCAGCTAGTGGCCCTCAGAATGGTTGATACTGAAAAATCTGGCCTGTGTCATCCATTACCGAGTAAAAGCAGTGCCCGTATCCCTGATACGAATACTGGTGCTTTTCAATAATGAAACTGTAATACACTGCAAAATTTGAGTGACTTTTCACAACCTT
Organism: Carapus acus; assembly: GCA_900312935.1. NCBI lineage: Eukaryota > Metazoa > Chordata > Actinopteri > Ophidiiformes > Carapidae > Carapus > Carapus acus. The sequence goes on along the minus strand of OMPJ01038789.1, from coordinate 1,534 downwards.
TGTGTTTTTGTGATTTGAATGAATGGTGTGAAAAGCGTCTGTCTATTAAGTTTGTGTACAGTTTGCATAATGTTAATATCAACATTTTCATACAAGAGAGTTATGTCATACAGGGTGACAACCTTTCGACAAATCAGGGAGTATGTGCATAAATGTGTCAGTGAAAGACAGACAGGGCGAATAAGGCTATATTATACAAAGTGAAATATACATTGTTGTACATCAAATATACACTGAGGAGCTAAGAGTTGGATCAGGACAGTTAGGAAGGCAGCTACATACGTCACAGGAGGGAAGATATTCTTGTTCTCGCTCCTCTGGCTGCAGGAACCAGGAGAAACTCAGCAAAGGAGCAAATGGCGTTTTGGACAAATGGAGTTTGTTCCATTAACGGAGAAAGAGGGGAACAATATCTTTGAAGAGGAAGAGGAGGAATGTTCTCTGTTTGTACCTCAACTGCTGAGGAGATGGAGTGGAAAAAGACTGAACATTAGTGTCATAATTAACTATATCGCACGGTTCAAAAAAGGGAGAGGATGGGCAAAGAGTGGCACTTTGCTTATTTCAGAATACAAATAGCATTGTGTAGCAACGTAACTGAGACAAATGAAGAATACAAATGAATTTTTTTAAAATCAAAAAGGTTTTAACAGTTTCTAACAGTGTCCAATAGCTGCCTTAATCTAAGGTCCAAGAATAGAGAGGACAGTGAGGTCAAGCCAAGCGTTTCAGATAATCGAATCAGTTAAGACACTGTTTAAGAGAAGGTAGAAAAGATGTATTTGGACATTGTACAGCGACATGTTCTAGTATACAGAGACATGGGCAAGTGTAGAGACATTCAAAAGAATATTATCATTTAAGTGCCCTGAAAAACGACAATCCACATCTGTAGAAACTGTCATTGTCCTCTGTGAAAATTTGTGGGTAGATAAACTGGCATTTCTTATACACCTTCCACCAGCAGAATTGCAGAATTTTCAACGTTCTTGTGATACACATTAGTGATGGGCATTCCGGCTCTTTTTAGAGAACCGGCTCTTGTGGCTCGGCTCACTGAAAAGAGCCGGCTCTTTCGGCTCCCAAATGGCTCTTCAGATTTTTTGGTGCTTAAATTAATTTATTACCACCAAAAATGTAAAATTATGCGCAAATTAATTACTTGTGTAAAAAACTTGCAGAATATCTAATGTTTGTTGTAGAAAAACACTTTTATTAATGTAAGTAAGTAGGATGTAGTGGCACGGGATGTCCAGCTGTCAGTTGTTAAACAAACTGCTGTGGCTTTGTTAACCCTCTCTTGCAGTGAAGCACGCTCTCTGTCATACAGGCCTGGGATGAATTTTTGGGAGAGTGTTTTCCTGCTTGGAATTGCATACATTGGATTGAGTGCATGAATAAATCCTCTGAATCCTTTGTCATCAACAACTGAAAATGGATGAAAATCACATGCAATCATTTTGGCCAGTTCTTTATCAATTGTCTTCTGCCTTGCTGTGGTCAGAGACTTTTGCAAAAATTGGCTCAGAGAGCT
>OMPJ01038788.1:46213-57280 GCA_900312935.1 Carapus acus | reverse complement strand
TTTGGACTGTTTTGTCTCCCGCTTCAACATAGGGTGTAGATCACGGCACAGATCCATCAGTATATGTTTTGGGAAGCGGTACCTGCCGAGGAGGAACTCTGTGCTCTCCGCGAACACATGTGCGCGCTCTCTGAAAACGCGCTCCCTCTGAAGCGCACGGTGCTCTAAATCCTCAAGCAGCGCCAGCCAGGCCATGGTGCGTTTAAAGTGTTCATGGCGGGTTCTGTCATAGCTGCCTTTTATAGCTTGTCAAACCAATTATTCAACGCATCTGCTTCTAATTGAAAATTTTCTTTCCTTCCTCCCCTGCTTCATACATTCATTCATTAGAGGGAACGGGAACCAGTAAGGAGTTTGAGATCGCTCGACACGATCGCTCTATTTGTAGTTTCACCGTTCTACCACTGGATGTTGTGCTTACGCATGGTCAGAGGCATGCGTAGGTTTGCACACGTTTCTATGCACACGTTCGAATTGGTAAATGTCATACTTTGTCTAAGAATGTGCGTAGGCGCTACTTGCACACTTTTCCGTGCGCACGCACGGTTGATAAATGAGGCCCCAGGTGAGGCAGCGCTACGCTGGCGAAACACTTGCGACTGGGTATCGTACCTAGCATCTAAAACTTTCAACACGTGATCAAAGCCTCGCTTTTCAACAGAATAAACCGGCAAGATGTCTGTGGCAATATAAGACGTGATGGCTTCTGTAATCGCTTTCCAACGGGCTCCATTCTTATCATAAGGCACACAGTTTGTAAAGCTCTCAGGAAGTGTCATTTGCTTTTTGGCCGGTGTGCTAGTCTTCGTTTCGTAGCTGGTTACACTTCTCCCATTCTCCGGAATGTTTATTCTTCAGGTGCTGGAACAGATTAGTTGTACTGCTGCTTCCGGTAGCAACAGTTCGTCTGAAGCATCAAAACCGAACCAGTTCTATATGATTGAATTAGTTGTGCCTTTCTTTGGAAGTAGCTCTTGTTTACATGTTGTCGCTGCCATGTTGTTTGTAACTGTGTTGCGCGTGGGAGGGGGCGGGCTCACATTGCGCTACGGAAACCCGCAAGAAACGGAACGCGAAAAATGTCGGAAAACTCGAGTTTGCAAAATAAAAAACGATTTTTGCTCCAAATTCGATAAATCGATTAAATCGATTTTTTGCCCAGCCCTACCTCAAACATTAGTTGGCAAGTCAAAACGCAAGGTACGATGGTCAGTAAAGGAGAACTCTCCCGGTCCTGATAAAGTCAGTCCTCACCATATTGTCATTGAGTGAAATTGTCTCAACTTTCAAGAACTGTAATACAGGTAAAAAACTCTGACACAATGAAACTCTGCCAACTTGTCTGAAAGTATAGTCTTTTTCTGATAAAAGAATGGTCGACAATCTGGGGCTTTTTCAGCCTTATACTGTGGTTCTATGAGGCTTTGGAATACATAAAATATAAAGATGAAACTGAAACTGACTTAAGACAACCTTGATTGGCAGGAGCTGCGCTTGCTGCATAACTAGAGAGGAATAAAAACTCTATGCAGTAGTAGTGGAGCCTCTGACAAGTCTGTCGAGTCCCGTGGTTGTCCAGGGGAGAGGTGCTAAAATGTTTTGCTGCATATGTGAAAGAGGTAAAAACTTTAACCCCTCATCTCCCATCCCTGCTGACGACATCATTTAACATTTTAGATGCCTTTTCTGTGGAAAGCCGAATGGCTCTTTGGGTGTAAAGGTCGCCGACCCCTGCAATAGAAGTTTTGAATCTGGAGAATGTCTTTCAAACACAGCATTCTGTTCTAAGTGGTTTGGGATGTTTTTAAGGAAAAATGTAGGCCAGGGGTGTCAAACTCATTTTCACCGAGGGCCATATCAGCGTGGCCGTGGCCCCCAAGGGGCCAGATATCAATGGCAATCATTAAGGAGGTATAGATGTAATTTGATGAAAAAATTCACAACTGATTTAGAAATATGTAATATTAACCATTATTTTCTTATTCAATGTATATGAAAAACACGTCAGGGCTTTGCTATCATTCTATCACAGATCCCTGTATTTTATCAGGAACAGAGACCAAATTTATCAGTTAACAGTCAATCAACGAGTCAACAACCTTGTCCCCTTCTTCCCTTCTTGATAAACGGACATTTTATTAAGTTTGTATCTGGTCAGAGCACAGCTGTGTCAGTTTACTAGTAACATGGTCCACGTGCATTTTGGGAGATGTACTTTTTGAGTCAATTCGCTTTTAAATGAGGGAGATTTATGAAGCGCATCGGGTCTTGAGTTAGACACCAGTGGTATATTGAAACAGTCGCCCCAAGCCCTCGCGGGCCTCATAAAATAATGTCGCGGGCCTTGAGTCTGACACCTGTGATGTAGGCCAAGTGAATATTGATTTGACTTTTATGTAAACATGATGACAAAATTAACAAGATATCTCTACGTTGAATGCATTCTGCAGACAGTGGTGATGGGTGGCAGCAGTACAACATAAATTGGTGACAAACATGCACAAACAACAAATGCTGACTTTGAAGTCTGTCTCCACTTTCCATATTTCTGTTTGTCTCCAGTATGGTTAACACATGTTCCTCATTTACCGTCTCCTCTGTGTGTGTCTTAACCCTTATCTCCCTAGCATCTTCATCTGATCCTCATTTTCAAGTTACCGTATTTCCCAGACTATAAATTGCTCCAGAGTTTAAGTGGCACAATCCAGAACAGTCATAATAATGAAGAAAAACTTAACATGACAAAAAAAAATAAAAAAAACATGTGTTAGTCGCATCGGTCTATAAGTCCCATTTTTGGGGGAAATGTATCCTACAAAATCCGTAACTAAGAACAGCCATTTCATTTTGAAAGGCAACTTCTGATAGTGTGTCTCAAATCCAGTAGTATTCACCAGAGACCCCAGATTCCTTGTCCTGCCCTGCCATGCCCCTGATTCAACCATCCTGTTAGATGGTCACTTCAACAATTTGCATAGTACTTAACCTCACCTGTTCCTGACCTGACATTACCAGATTGTCCTCTCATGACTGTCCAGCACTTGTTTCAGCTCCAGTTTTTCTGGTTTTGACCTTGCCTGTTCCCGTTTGTGATCTCTTGCCCGATCAGATTGGTTCTTGGACCTGTTTCCTCCAACTACTGGGTAATGTGACCTCTACTTGCTCTCTGACTCAACTTGACCATGTGTTCTCGCTGCCCTTGCTTTTGTCTGTGTTGTTGCATCCTGATCTCATTCACCATGAGCTAGCAGCAAAATTGCACCCTCCCCCCGACAACGTTTGGTCGAGCAAAAATATTGTCGGTAGCACCCCCCCATCCGTCGACAACTTTCGGTCAAGTATAACAAGGGTTCAGTGAAGGTTAAGATTAAAGTGGTGGGGTTCGGCACCTCCAAAAAGGTTAAGAACCACTGGCTTATTCACTGTTTCATTAAAAGGGAGTTTAACTGCTAAACAATTATGCCATGGTGGTGTTGACTCTGGTCACATCGTGTCTAGCTCCATAGTCGATCCTCACATCTTCTGATTACTAGCCCATTCCCATCCTATAGTTATAGTAACATTATGACAAAGTCATCTGGGTTAGGCCAGCTCTGACCGCAGTGGCATAGAATTTGAATGTTTGAATGCTGAGGAGCAATACCTGCTCCATCTTGGAAAGCGCCTCGAGATAAGCTCTGTTGTGATTTGGCGAGATACAAATAAAGTAAAATTGAACTGAATATTGAGACAGGTGAGACATCATCTTAAGAGGGTGAGGGAATGCAAGCTGTTGTGGAAGTCATAAGCCATTATGCAAGCATTGTGGTTTACTGACTTGTCAAAGAGGATCTTGATGGGGTAGCCAGGAGGAGCCTCAATGATCCACTCGCAGTTAAGAGCCTCCTTGTAGAGTTCAGGCCACCCTGGGGAGAGGATGATCCCATTGGGAGCATTCAAATTACCACCACAGGGGGCTGAGAGGGAGGGAGAGAGGGGTTAGAAACAGAGAGATGGACAGTTTGGGGAAAAAGAAACTAATAGACCAAGAACTGACAAATGACTGACTAATACGCACACCTTATTGTAAACATTAGCAACAATGCACCCCTCCCTGATGAGGTGCTGTTATGCACATTGACCCATTAGTATGACATTGAATTTGACTACTACCAGCTAATCATGCATTTGCTAGGTATCAATTAGTGCAAGTGCATAGCAGAATTAAACACACTTTGTTATTTGCTGTTGTCTTTGAAATCCTGCTGAGGGTAAGAGACCTGCTATGCTGATGTAACCTGTAATGGAAATGAGTGAGAAACCCCTGACCTACAGAAGGCGTTTGGTAGGGTATCAAGAGGGGAGCTGGATGAAGAAGTCAGGCAGAGATGTATGTTATGGTGGTGCACGGCATGTACGGGGAAAATAATACAGTAGTGAGGCGTGCAGTGGGAGTGACATTTGGTTTCAGGGTCAGAATGAGGCTACATCAGGGATCAGCCCTGAACCCCATCTTGGTCGCAGTGGTGATGGATAAATGATTTCAGGCACCGTCCTCATGGACAACAATGTTTGTAGATGATACTGTTATTTGTTGTGAGGAAAGCAGACATAATGATGGTCAGCTGGATGTTTCTCCTTGTTAGAGGGGAGTTTATGCTTGCCACCATTGCCGACTGCTTGTTAATGGGGAGAATGTTGCGCCTCTGTATGTGAATATTGTAGAGTTTGAATGCTTATGTGTGGAGGAGCTCCATCTGCTCCATCTTGGAAAGTGCCTGGGGATAACGTCTGTTATAATTGGTGCTATACAAGTAAACAGAATTGAATTGTCATCAATTCTTAACAATAGGTGATAGCAGCTAGACTGAGAGGGAAGATTTAAAAGACAACAGTGAGATACACCATGATGTATGGTTTATAAACACTGGGCCCGATCAAATGCACGTAAACTGTGAATTATTTGAAAAGAAGAAGTATGTTGAACTTGGAATATCCTGTGAACACATGAACCCCAGAAACACGTATTGCAGCAACAGAGTTACATGACATTGATTTCCCTTCGAGGACATACATGCATGGACGCACTTTTTAAAAGTTTGTTGTTGCTGCAGGAAGCTATGTTCGCAATGTTTTGTTCCCCACCACATTTTCCGCTGGGTTTGGAAAACATCACTTGTCTCTTGTACATCTTGTGCACACTGATCAAGTGTTCTGTGTTTACTGGGTGCTCTATATACTGTAGTCCCTTGGTCATCCTGGTTGCTGATATTCAGTTAACAAAAGTGTTTTGCTATCCCAACTATCAACTGACTAGGTCCTCATTTACCCTTGACACAGAATCATACAACAAAGGTTTAAAAAACTGTTCCCTTGACATCTGTTGAACATGACTGAGGAGGTGTCAATGGTTAATCTGACTTTAATTTTCCTCTTGTACATTTCACATCATAAATAGTTCACAATGCTATACATAAACTTTCCTCCTCCTCCTGTGGCTCTCGCCGCTGCTCTAGGTGGACATTCTTCATGCACAACCTTCACTTCCCCCCAAAAAAATTGCCTATGGGCTCATTCAATTAATGTTTTCTGCATGTTTTGGTGGCGATGATGATGTGTTGATGATGCGAAACTGCACCCTTATTGCCCCAAGGTTGCCCCAAGTAACATGTGCAAATGCTTTAGGTGAAGCCATGTTAATCGCATTTCTAATCCTATGGCGACTGTAATACGTAGTGTATATAGCAAGGCCCATTCACTCTGTCTACAAGACAGGAGGCTGAGCTGGAGGTGGCTGAGATAAAAGGGGCCTTCTTTGGGAGCAATGGGTGTTTCAGAAGGTGACTTGAAGGATAGACGTAGGGAGAGAAGGATTATGTACTGTGGTGACCCCTGAGGGGAGATGACTGCAAGAATCAGACACAGTTTTTGAAATGGCTCATGTGAAGTTATGTGGTGCCCTTTCTTTTTGAAAACTTCAAATAGCAGTGTGGGAAAGGATGGCTCCACTTGCAGTATATTATTACATATTCATCGTACAGGCACATTCTACTTGTTACAACAAAGGGTGAACATAGTGTTGGCGTAATATTCATCAAATCTGAAATGAAAGTTATCGAGTAAATGTTAACCTGATGAGTAGTGTATCACACGCTTACCTTCGCAGCGGGGAATGGCATTGTCCCACACAACATTACCATCCTTGAGGATGCAGGAAATAGTCTGTGAGCCATGGGTCTTGATGAAGCCGTCCTCACACATGAAAGAAATGGAACTTCCTAGCTGAAGGCTCTCTCCAAAACGTTTTCCATTCACAGGCACTCCAGGGTCTGGACATTCGTTGTGGCGGAACGCTATTGAAATACACAAATTACACCTCAGTCAAAGCACTTCAGGATTAACTAAGGGCTAAATAAATAAAATCTGACGTAGATCCCAGTTTCAATGTAATTTCATTGGGGAGCATGCCCAACTCGTGATATGATTACATCAAACATTCAGAGACAGACATCACTGAAAATCCCTAAGGGATAAAATAACCTATGCTGATACATTAAAGGTCTGTGATGCCATGACCAGAAAGATTAAACAGAAGGATGAGCCATGCCTTTGCATGTCACTCCCCTGGTCCCTACGCACAGTTTGCAGTGAAGGCTTCTATGTTTGTGATGTGCATGTTAATATAGTTGTTATTAAAGCTATTAGCACAATTGTCAAAAGCAATCATAATAATCTTAAAGGATGCCAGAACCAGTCCAATTCGTTGAGGGAGGCTCTCTTGGCTATTCAGAGGGATTTGTGGTTCTTTTCCAAATGTCACAATGACAGCTTGTTATGCAGGGAAAATCTGTTATTGCCAGCCAACTCAAGGAGACCTTGTGTCCGTGTTATGTGCGAGACAAACACTACTTTCTCTCTTTCCAAATCTGTCTGCTGAGATTATCAAAGTGCGTCAGGAGAGATAAATTATGGAAGCAAGGCCGTTCTTTTTTTTGGTTTTGTTTTTCACAAATATTGGAACGAAGAGTATTTTTTTTCCAAAAATAGGACAACAAGTATATCTCTCATTTGAGGGGCAACCATGGCATACCAAAAAAGTACAACTACCTATGAGCTACCCACCTGGTAGCGCACAGGGGTCGAGAAGATCCTGTGAGTTAAAGGCAGCTTGAAGCAAATGTCACCCTTTCTGAGAGCAGCTTTATTCAGGGTTAGGAGGGTATTTGTTCGGACAGAGTAAAATATGTGATGCTATGATGACGATAATTTACACATACCTGGGTGTATTTCTGGAAACATATAACTCAACATGAATTGAAGATGTTTGAATTGATTGTCTCTTCATTGATTGGAATGATTGAAATGATTTATTGAATTGATTGAAAAAAACTTTAAGCAGCTCTCAGTACCCAAACAGTTGGTTACCCTTGAATTAGTATTCCTGTGCTCGCAAAATTCATACATCGATTTCTGCTTATCTCTGGACTGGTTTTACTTAATATGATTAAATGAGCATATCTGCAGTCACTATTATTGGCACTTTTTTTACTTGAACACATAAAACTGAATGTGTTGCTCAACTTTTAGCCTCCATTACCTTCCTCTTAATCAAACCAGCCGCAACAAAATAACTTCCTCATGTGCTGTAGCTCTTTTGCCAGATCATAGAGTATAGAGTTTTGAGTGGGAATGTTAGATGTGGGGACAACGACTGGTAAAATGTGACACTAAAAATCGAGGTGAAAATGGTGGACATAGTGCTCCACAAATTGGATGCAAGTTGTAAGAGCCAAAGCCATCGTCTGGAGGAAGTTGGATGAAGCAGTAGAAAGTGTCCCAAGGGATGAGAGAGTGATATTTGCAGCAGACCTAAATGGCAACTGTAGGAGTAAACAGACGGGATGAAGATGAGCTGGGCAAATATGGTGTCAGAGGAAGGAAGTGAAAGGGAAAGATGACAGTGTTTTTGCAGAAAGGATGAAATGCCTCTCACTGTGCAATTTATAGGAGTGGAAGAAGTTGCACACCATAGATTATGTCTTATTTACAGAATGCAACCTGAAGAGGATGGATATTGTTGATTTTGCCAGGGGGAGCATCAGATGATGGTGAGTATGATGACCTAACTAACAAAAAAGAGGAAGTGAGCTGAGGCAGAGCGATGGATTAAATCAGGGGTGCCCAACCTTTTTGGGGTAACGACCAACTTTCAAAATGGCCAAGTCAAAGAGATCTACCAGCCTCAACTCTGTTGACTTGCACTGAATGGAACCAGCCAGAGACGCATTATCCGGATAGTAGACACTGACCTGACAGCTACCGGACACAGGTCTCAAAATCTTTGCAGGAATTTCCCTCGACCGTGCGCACCAATTAGTAAACCGTGCACGCAGATTGCAAAAGCCGTGCGCACGGTTTTGCCACGGCTTTCTTTTTTTACCCAGTGATACTTGCCGGGCTCCGTACATCTGACATCAGCGTCCAACAGTAACTCAGAGAGTGGTCACAGTCTGCGTTATCCAGATGCACACGGAAAAGCCGTCTTTGAAGAGATCTGGCGCGAATAGAACAGGCGATCTTCGTTGCGAAATCAATTATATCCCTTATGTTGAGCATTTTCGCGCATAGTGCTTTTTGGCGTATTATGCAATGGTGATTAAGGAAGTCCGGAAAAGTGTCGTCCCCCCTGCACTTGGCAATAAATCCATTCAAGCGGCCAACCATCGTGGGTGCTCCATCCGTGGTGATGGAGACCAATTTGAACACTGGGAGATGAGTTTCCCTTTTTTTTCAAACTTTGCTTCCTTTTGGGAGCTGAGTGTCAATTTAGAATCTAAATTAAACGATAACTCGCTTGCAAGCGAGGAAGGCGCCGTTGTGCGCGCCTGTGCATACCTGGCGTTGTGCGCGCATGCGCATGCCGGTCTATGTACATCTGCTTGACGCGGACTACCCACACTACCTCCGCGGTCGACTGGTACACCGCAGTCGACTGGTGGACCGCGGTCGACGCGTTGGGCACACCTGGATTAAATGGTGGAAACTGAGGAATGACGTGCTTAGGAGGGAGCTGGGTTAGGCCCGGGGAGATCATGAGGAAGTAAAAGATAATTGGGAGAGAACAGCACCTAATCAGGCTACAGCAACTGGTGGAGATGTGTGTGGTGTTTCCTATGGGCAGTTTAGAGTGGGCAAGTAGACTTGGTGGTGAAATGAGGAGGTATCATAAGATTACATTCGGAGATTGAAGCTGGCAAAAAAAAAAGTGGGAAAGATCCGAGGATAAAGAAAGTACACATCAAGATTTTGAAGCTGAGGGAATGGAAAAAAAGGGCAGTGGCCAAGGCAAAGGAGGAGCCATATGTTTATTTCAGAGGTGGAGCAGTTGGAAAGGAGAGACTGCTCCACCTCTGATTCTGATTTATCACTGGGGAAATCAGAAAGACAGAGCTGGGAAAGACATGCAGAGAGTTAGGATAAGTACGGGATAATGTACGCGTCGGAGGTCATTGTTGCTCGATAATCACCGAGAGGTGATTATCTGCAACAATGACAGACGACAAGGGCATTATCGCGCTTATTACACGGCTTAAAACATTAATGAATAATACAGTTGTCAGAATAGTTCATCACAAGGCTACTTTAATTTTTCTGCAAAAGTGTAGGCAACGATATTTTCGCCTCCGCGAGAAAATAGTGCCGTAACGGCTACAGGTACTCCGCTTTTACATTCGCGCTTCTGTCACTTCTTCCGACGTGTGTTTGTCGCCGCAGCTTGAAATACATACGCATACACATACGCATCGAAAGTTTCATGCTTCATGTTGAAAATAATTTTTAAACTGCTCATGTTTGCTCCGTGACGAAGCGTGACGCGGGCAACAGTACGTAAACAATCCAGAGTGGAACTAGACGCTTTGGCGCGGATTGATATGAATGCAGGAAGTTCAACTCTGAGTCTTTGATTTCGCAGCGGTCCGTTATTGATAGTCGAGCGGTCATTATACGAAAATAATGACCGCTCACGTGACCAATATCGGCCAATCAGAACCAAGCATTCACACAAGCCGTGTAATAATAGAGGATAGATAGAGAGAATCATGATCATGACAGTGATTATGCTAGGATATTTTAACACTCATGTGGATGTTGAGACCGATAGTCTTAGCACTGCCTTCGTCTCATTGCTGGACTCTACCAGCACTTCTGAAATGGTCAGTAAATCCAATCCAAGTAAACCTTAATCACACACTCGACCTTGTTTTCAACTCACGGCATTGACATTGAGAACCTTGTGGTCTTACCTCATTATCCTGTTCCTCATAATCATGTTCTTTCAGACCACTTCTTAGTAACCTTCAAATTCCGTCTACATGATTACCCACTTCCCACCAACACACTTACAGTATCCCTTGATGTTTATCAGACAGTGCTGTAGCTAGGTTCAAGGAAGCTATTCCACCTGCACTTTGTCTCGCTCTAACGATTGAGCCTGTTGGAGATATTGGAATAAGCTTCTTTTCACATGTACTCATTTGTTGCGCAAATACATTATTGAAACAACTTATCTGTACCACTCTTGGAACTCAACGAAAGTGTTCTGTGCCTTGTCATGTGAAGAATTCTTTACTCCCTGGAAAACAATTTATTACAGTCAGCTGTGTATCTACTGCGGTCAGCTAATGTAATTATTGCAATCTGCAAATTAGTTTATTGCGGTCAGGTATGTTAGTTATGTGTTCATTGCGGTCAGCTAATGAGTTTATTGCAGACAGCTGTGAAACAATGTCTCTACTTTCTTCAATAAAAGAGCTAGGCTAAGGCGAGCAGAGTGAAGAGAGTTGGACAGAGCCCTTTCGTGCTCCTCGACTGCTCTTCCCTTGAAAGCAACAAAAGGTAAGCCTTTGTCTGCTGTCTGATTCCTCCGAACCAGAGGTGTTGGACCTTAACAGAGTCTCTCTCTAATCTAACTCCCTCTAATATAGACCAGCTAGTTGTTAATGCCACAAACTGACTGCATATGATTCTTGATGCCACTGCTCCTCTAAAGTAGAAGACAATTATTAAAAAAAAAAAAAAAAAAAAACA
>OMPJ01038788.1:0-46193 GCA_900312935.1 Carapus acus | reverse complement strand
AAGACAGGCTCCATGGTATATTTCACAGACCCGTAAAATGAGGAAAACCTTGCGTTAACTCGGAGGGATCTGACTCTCAACTGAATGAGATGAATTCTCTAAATTCAAGGCAGGACAGTCTGAGAACTTATAAAAAAAGGCCTCTCTAATGCCCCAGTTGCCTGATATATCTTATTGAGAAAAATTAAATTAACCCACGGATCCTTTTCACCACCTTGGCTAGGCTGACATGGAGTCATGAATCTACTAATCCATGCATTCCTGCAAATCTTAGCTCTAATGACTTTGTGGTCCTCTCCAATGATAAAATTCTGATAATACCGAACAAAATTGGTGCTCTGAGTCCCGTCAACACTGTTGCACAGGATCTGGCCTCAAATCCTCCTTGCAACCTCACCCATCCTTAGACCATCCCTCTACCCCACCTACCTCCCTGCATTAACCAAAATTATTTCTTCATCTTAAACAGTAAGCTGCATGTTAGACGCTGTACTAACTGGTCTTCAAGAAGTCTTTCCCTTACTAGGAACGTCCGTACTTAATATGATTAATATGTTTACGTTAGCTATCTATGTACCACAATCTCTCAAGTCAAGTCAATGTTACTTGCATAGCGCCAAATCATAACAAGTTATCTCAAGGTGTATTACAAAATGGCGCAAGTAGTGCTCCTCGGCATGTTAATAGTCAACATATCTCCCATTAGCGACAGTGGCGAGGAAAAACTTCCATAAAACGGAAGAAACCTCGAGCAGGCCAGGCTGCAGGTGGGCGGCCAACTGCCTTGACCGGTTGGGTTGAAAAGAGAGAGAGAGAGAGAGAGAGAGAGAGAGAGAGAGAGGTGTAGGGATGCACAGCAGTAGGAGCAGGACCCAGATATTTGGAGGTCCGTCATCAGTTGTGTTGTTCTAGCTGCCAGCTGCAGGTTAATAAAGCACAAGACAAAACTCTGGGAAAGAAGCCCAATTAGTAACATGCATTTACAAGACAGCGATGCAGGTAAGGGATGGATGCAAGGGAGGCGGAGAGGGAGAGAGAAAAGCTTAGTGCGTTGTCTACTTCTCGCTGCATAGATTTGTCTACATATAAGATGTGTGTACCAGCTCTTTCAGAAGCAGAGAACCAGGAAGGAGTCTGGACATGACAGTGTGTCCTGAAAGCCTGTGCTGACCAGTTGGTTCCAATCCTCACCAGAATCTTCAACTGATATCTGGAGGTGTGAGAGGTGCCCACTTGTTTCAAATGCTGCATGCTTATCCCTCTCCCCAACACCCCTGTCATCACTGGACTACTGGCCCTGTCTCCCTGACTTCTGTGGTCATGTAGTCATTTGAGAGTGTTGTTGCATCACAAGGCTCCTGCTTGAACTCCTGCGGCCTGCCCACTGGGAAAATAGGTCGGCGGAGGATATCATCAACACAGGACTGCACTTAATCCTGCGAGATCTTGCCACCCCAGACTTGTAATAGTTCTGTTTGTGGTCTACAATTTGATGTACAATATGATTGTTCCTGTCATTGTTCCTGTACCCACCCCCACTTGTCAGTTGAGCACTGACTTTTACCCAACAAACAGCGGCAGGTGAGGCTGAGATCTCCCTATCTAGCGCATGGACACGTAGCTTTGGCACCCCAACAGGTACGTCCTTTCCCAGATGCTTTTTTCTCTCGATATTAGCGACTGCAACTCAGCGGACCCCCCGGTGTGACTGAAGTTTGCTGACAACACTACTGTCCTCAGTCTGATCTGAGATGGGGATGATTTAGCTGGCACGCAAAACTGCATGGAGCTTGACAAGCTCTAAACCGTGACAACGACTATGGACGTAAGGAGAGATCCTGCTTCACCCTTCTCATTCACCATCCAGAACAGGTGTCTAGGATACTTTCCCGTGATCTAAAATTGATCACCCACAGAGTCAAAATCCATAAGAATGTCCAGCAGAGGTTGCTGCTCCTGAAACAGCTCTGGAAGTTTAACCTATCTCAGTAGGATGCTGGTCACTCTCTAAGCTGCATGCACTGATTGCTGCACATCTGTCAGTGTCTGGTTTGGGTTGGCCAAGAAGCACGATATACTGTGCCCAGACTACAACTAGTTTTCAAGTCAGCACAGTAGATAAGCAGCGCAAATCCTCCTCCTATCCATGATTTGTTCTCAGCCAGGGCAAAGAAATGGTCTGTCAACAATTCTGCTGACCTCTTGCACCCTGATCACAACATATTTGAACTCCCTTCCTCCAGCAGGCCCTACAGTTTGCTACATCTATCACTTAGTTGAACTCTCGATGGTAGAGAGTGAGCAACACCCTAATTTGCACCATTATGTCGTCGACACCCTCCCTCACATGCACCAGGTTGTTTCCTCTATTGTCATTACCCATCCTTCATTTGCTGATCATAGTGATAAAATGTGTTTTTGCTTGTTTTGTCTGTTCAGCCTTGTGCTGTGAAGGAAAGAAAACTGAAGTCAAATTCCTTGTTTTGAGACAGAAAATGTGATAATACAGTCATAACTCTGATTCTGATTCTGATCTGTTTAACACTATTTCATTAGTTGCCACATGTTCCTCAAACTTGGGGTCCAGCTGTGACTTTAACCTTTGGGTAACACTGCTTGAAAATGAGAGAATCAGACACACAGGTAACATCTGTTTGTAGGCACTGTCTGTTGCCTAGGTGGTGACTGCCATACTTGTAAAGGTGATGTTGAAGCCTCTATCCGTGGAGGTGTGGTCTGTCAGAAACTCCAACCTGGCCATGTGGGCACTTGTTGTTATCGGTGGGGGAAGTACATCACCAGAAAAGGTACCCAAAATTGGGGACTCAGCCTAGCAAGGACAGGGATTGACAAGGGGGAAGATAATGAAGGTAAATGTTGTGAATGCCAAAAAAAAACAGGACATTTACTCCATATCAACCATATGGAAAGCAGGACATAACATCATGCAGAAAAGGCAACTGGATGAATGCACTCTACCTTTCCACCATCCTTAATAGCCAGAAAGTCAAACTGCTTCTCCATGCTGAGATCGTTAAAGGCGAGGTTTATGCGGCTCTCTGGGTTTGTGATGATGAGCCACACACAATGCATGTTGTTACTGTACTCCTGGGGATAGTTGGGTGACAGCAGCACACCCGACGGCGTGGTAAAGTTGAAGAAACAAGAGACTATGAAGAAACATGAGGACAAGGATGGGAAAAGAAAAAGGCATTTCAGTATTTTTTGGAGATTCTCCTTTGATTTTCTGCCAATTTCGAAACTCGACTTGCATATAATCAATGCCAGAAGAATGTATAGGTTTGATTTTTCTCTCCTTACAGTATGTGTGTGAAAATGACATTGGATTCAACAATGATAAACATAAACAAGCTTCAAAATAAATTTAAGACCATGCCAACAGGGTCATACAGGCAATCCGAAAATCTGGAAAGAGTGATACCCCTAAGGCATTGATATAATTTTAGAGTAATGTTTGGTGTATTGTTTTCATTAAGGGTATTGCTTTTGACTGTAGAAATGCTGGTTACATAGTATTCCACAAAATACCAATTGCTTCTAGGGGTGTGTATTGGCAAGAATCTGGCGATACAATACGTATCACGATACAGGGGCAACAATACGATATATTGCGATATATGCGATAGTGTAGGAACAACGATATATTGAGTGTCTTTTGAAATAATTCAATTGTAGAACTGTAGCACATAGCACACACAATGCTGTTACATGCTTAACATCAGCTTGCTGAAGAAATACAAGCATTTGCAGGTTTGAACAAAAAATATGTAAACTATGTTACATTAAAGCTGTAGATATTTTAAGAAAATATTTGTTAATATATTAACAAAAAATGTAAACTGTTATTGACAAAAATAAAGCACTAAGCTCTCCAACATCACTTTTCAGTGTAATCTCAATAAAGGAGTATACCCATCTGCCTTGATAAATAAAAGCTTGCAGGACTCAACAAAAATAAATATGGTCAACAGTCTCAGATACTGGATTTTATGCAGTCCCTGTATAATCTAACATAACAATACTTTTTTAAGCTGTAAACAATTTTTTTCCTGCTTCAAAATGAGTTAACATCCTGAACTCTTTTCTTTCCTAACTACTTACACCAGAATGCAGCACCTTAGTTTCATTACTCAACTCAATATATAATGACAATAAAAGATTCCTGATTCCTGAATAGTTTGTTGCACAGTATCCACTCGTTTATTTATTATTATTACTCGTTTACATTTAGCGGCCGCAGGTTTAATTGCAACCCAAAAATTAACAAACACCATGAATATTTGCATGTCAATTGTTAATTAAAAAAAATCGATACAGTCCTGTCGAAAATCGATACGATATCACCAAATAAAATATCGCAATATTCACGAGTATCGATACTTTCTTACACCCCTAATTGCTACTTCATTTCCTGTTCTCAGCAAGGTTGTTCTGAGAGAGAGACATGGAGGCGTTGCATGCTGTGGTTGGAATGTTTAGCCATCCACTTGGGGTTATTTCTTTCTTGGAGTAATTTCTCATGTAATGTTGTCAGTGTGTTTTAGATGCTAAGAATTGTGGATAGTGATAGCTAAGTACAGGACATCGTAAAATTTGGAATGAAAGCCCCGGCTTTTTTCTCAAACTGTGAATCCTACAGCTTGTACACCAGTGAGGTTTTTTCATAGATTTTTACTGGTCAGCAGCCTCTTTGGGTTCAGATTTTTAAACATCATTTTAAGCATTGTGCACTCACCCTCGTCATGGACAACAAACAAAGAAATAAATCTAATGCAGCTTTTAAGGTGCAGGCAATCACTGAGCTGCTGGAGGAGGCAGTGGGAAGAATTAAGTCAACGTAATGATGACAAGAGCTTTCACAGAACATTAAAACTATTTATGTAACCAGACATGTTACCGTCATATAGATGTTGTGTTGATGCCGTATTATTGGCTATTTTCAGACACATTCCGAAAAAAGCACGTCTTAAATTAAAACTACTTTTGAAAGTATTCAGTGTACCATCTTTCTGTGTACATATCTCATTTTACACCATGAAGATCTGTGGCTTTTATTCAGGTATGGCTTATTCATGTACAAAATTTTATCTCCTTTTCAAATTTACTTGTTGTGGTATATTCAGGTGCACTCTGTAGCAAGGAATTTACAGTTCCTTTTCTGTGATTGAGAAGAAGATTTTGTCATTAACAAGTTAAAAACATTGGCAGGTGATCATCTCTGTCAGTTAATATACATACGATGATGTAAATTCAGATTTTGAGTTGTTTAATGTCATATCTATATTCATAATGATTTTGTTGGGACATTATAGTTTTTTTTCCATGTCTACATTTCTTTGTTCACAGTTTTTACAGCTTGCCAGTGAAGAATGTAAAAGTAAATGGTCAACTCCACTTGAACTCTTCTCTCTGACCAAGGTTTTGTTTGGTGCTCAATCTGGAGTTATTACACTCTGCCTGAGATCGGTATAGACACAGTCAACTAAAACATGAAGCGTGACTTGGAGGAGATGGAGGGCAAACCAGAACAACTGCAGAACTGAGCGTTAAACATCTATGAGAGTAACAGAGTGTACCAGAGTAACCAGGTAAACACAGAGAGAAGAGACAAGGTGATTTTCACAGTCAGCGATAGATAACATTGTTGTGACAATCACACATACACACATCCATTGACACACACTATCAACTACAAACTTACAGACACAGCTGGGCTTCCTGGCTGACCACTGATTGTTCTTTTGGCAGGTGATATTCTTCTTGCCAACCAGCTCAAAGGCAGGCAAGCATTCAAAGTATAGGCTTTCCCCATGACGGAAGCTTGCGCCCTCCCTCTTGCCATAGGCTGGGATACCAGGATCGCCACAGCTCCCCTGTTCGATTTCTGAGGGGGTAATTGACATTGCATAAAACATAGGTGAGTGAAACAGGTATAATTTATACATCTTTTTACTACATTGGAAAATTTCTGCAACATCAATAAACTAAGCCATAAACAAGCAGCTAAAATGCATGAACAATGATTTCATTAATTTATTCATTATAATTTCAAGCAAAGCTGAGAGAGACACGGGTGAGAAAGATCGCTGATCTGAAGATAGAGAGAGAGGTTATGTAGTCTCTAACATTGTCCGAATCAGTCAGATTGCCGTAGCATTGGCATTCGAGGTATTGTTCAATGTCCATCCATCCATCCATCCATCCATCCATCTTCTGCCGCTTATCCAGAGAAGATGCAGGGGCAGCAGTCTCAGAGCGGAAGCCCAGATTTCCCTCTCCCCACACATCTCCTCCAGCTCTTGTGACCCCAAGGCATTCCCAGGCCAACTGAGAGACATAGTCCCTCAACCGCATCCTAGGTCTCCCTTGGGGCCTCTTTCCAGTGGGACATGCCCGGGACACCTCCTTGGGAGGACGTCCAGGAGGCATCCGGAAAAGATGCCCAAACCACCTCAGCTGGCTCCTCTTGATGTGGAGGAGGAGCGGCTCTACTTTGAGCTCCTCCCGGGTGACAGAATTTCTCACCCTATCTTGTAGAGTGCGTCCCGCCACCCTGCGGAGGAAGCTCATTTCAGCCAGTTGTACCCGAGATCTTGTCCTATTGGTCATGACCCATAGTTTGTGACCATAGGTGAGGGTAGGGACATAGATCAACCGCTAAATAGAGAGCTTTGCCTTCAGCTGCTCAGCTCTTTCTTCACCACGACGGACCGGTACATCGACCGCATCACTGCTCCCGCTGCACTGATCCGTCGGTCGATCTCTTGTTCCATTCTACCCTCACTCGTGAACAGGACCCCAAGATACTTAAACTCCTCCACTTGAGGCAGTATCTCGTCTCCAATCCAGAAGGTGCAAACCACCTTTTTCCGGTCGAGAACCATGGCCTCAGACTAAGAGGAGCTGATTCTCATCTCGGCCATCTCACACTCGGCTGCAAACAGCCCCAGCACATGCTGGAGGTCCTGGTCTGAGGGTGCCAACAGGACAACATCGTCCGCAAAAAGCAGTGATGAGATCCTGTGGTCCCCAAACTGGACCCCCTCTGGCCCCTGGCTGTGCCTACAAATCCTGTCCATACAAGTAAGGAACCATACCGGTGACAGAGGGCAGCCCTGCTGGAGGCCAACGTGTACTGGGAATACGTCTGACTTACTGCTGGCAATGCGGACCAAACTCCTGCTCCGATCGTATAGAGACCGAACAGCCTGTAAAAAGGGGCCATGAACTCCATACTCCCAGAGCACCCTCCACAGAGCACCACGAGGGACCTGGTCGAACACCGTCTCCAAGTACACAAAGCACATGTGGACTGGTTGGGCAAACTCCCATGATCCCTCCAGCACTCTGCGGAGAGTATAGAGCTGATCCAGCGTTTCACGGCCAGGGCGGAACCTGCATTGTTCCTCCTGGATCAGGGGTTCCGCTATCGGCCGGATTCTCCTCTCCAGTACCCTGAAATAGACTTTACCCGGGAAGGCTGAGGAGTGCGATTCCTCTGTAACTGGAACACATCCTGCGGTCCCCCTTCTTAAAAAGAGGGACCACCACCCAGGTCTGCCAGTCCAAGGGCACTATCCCTGTCTGTCATGCGATGTTGCAGAGGCGTGTCAGCCATGACAGCCCTGCAACATCCAGACACTTGAGGTACTCAGGGCGGATCTTGTCCACCCCCGGCGCTTGGAAGACATGTCCATGGAGTCGAGGAGATCCTCAAAGTATTACCGCCACAACCCGTCCACATCCTCAGTCGAGGTCAGCAGCTCACGGCCGCCACTGTAAACAGTGTTGGTCGGGCACTGCTTTCCTTTCCTTAGGCGCTGGATGATTTGCCAGAGCCTCCTCAAGGCCGACCGATAGTCCTTCTCCATGGCCACTCCCAACTCCTCCCAGGCCTTGGAGTTTGCTTCCACGACAGCCTGGGCTGCCACACGCTTGGCCTGCCTGTTTACCCCTCCCTGAGCTGCCACCTTAACGTGGTGGAGGGGTTTGAGTGCCCGAATGATCTTAAGAGCTAAGTTGTCAGGGTCCTCTGTAGAACCCCCGGTAGGGTGTCCCAAGGCAAAAACATCTCAGGTGACTAAGAGCAGCTCTGAGCCCCCTGTGAAGGAAAAACGAACAAAGGAAGCGCACGTCGCCCGGATTGGCGTCACCGGGGCCCCACCCTGGAGCCAGGCCCAGGGTTGGGGCTTGTCAGCGAGCGCCTGAGCCTCTGCCAACAGGGCTCGGCCGGGCACAGCCCGAAAAGGCGACGTGGGCCCACCTCTAGTGGACCCACCACCTGCAGGAGGGGCCGTGAGGGGCCAATGGATGGATGAGAAGGCACAATCAGCTCTTCAAGATATGATGGTGCCTGATTATTGAGCGCCTTGAAAGTGAGGAGAAGGATTTTAAACTCTATTCTCTATTTTAAAGGCAGCCAGTGCAGAGAAGCCAACACTGGGAAGATGGGGTCTCTTTTTATAGTTTCTATTAGTATGCTTGCAGCAACATTCTGAACCAGCTGGAGAGGCTTGAGTGTCTTGTTGCTATAGCCTGCGAATAAGGAATTACTGTAATCAAGCCTGGAGGTAATAAAAGCGTGAATTAGCTTTTCAGCATCTTTTAGTGACAGCGTGTGCCTAATCCTAGCAATGTTATGTAAGTGAAAGAAGGCAGTTTTTGACATTTGTTAAATGTGGGCATTCAGTGACAGGTCTTCATCAAAGATGACTCAAAGGTAAAGGCATCGAGAGCAGCAATATCATTTCACAAGGAGTTCCTAAGGTGCTCTGGACCAAAAAAAATGATTTCAGTTTTATCTGAGTTCAGTAAGAGAAAGTTACGTGTCCTCCACATTTTCATGTCCTTCAGGCAAGCCTGAACTTCAACCAGATGGTTGGTTTCCTCAGGTTTCACTGATAGATACAGTTGTGTATCGTCATCATAGCGATGGAAGTTGATGAGAGTGTTTCTTATGATACCACCTAGAGGAAGCATATACAGGGTGAACAGAATTGGTTCAAGTATGGAGCTCTGCGGAACTCCATGACTAATCCTAATGTGCTCACAAGACACGTTAACACGTACAAATTGAGCCTGTCTGATCGACATGACTCAAACCATTTAAAGGCAGTTCCTTTGATGCCGATCAGATCTTCTAGCCTCTGTAGAAGGATCTGATAGTTGATGGTGTCAAATGCGGCACTGAGAAAGCAAGGCCTTTATCGCAAGTGGTTAGGAGGTTATTTGTGACCTTCGGCAATACTGTCTCAGTGCTGTGACGCATTCTGAAACCTGACTGAAATTACTGGTAGAAACTATTGCTAAACTATTGCCAAACTATTGCCAAACTATTGCTAGTTGCAAAACTGTTTGGCAACAACTTTCTTCAGTATCTTGGAGAGGTCTGTAGTTTGTTAAAACCATTGGATCAAGGGTGGGTTTTTTTTGTTTGTTTGTTTTTTTGAGAAAAGGTTTGATTACAGCAACCTTGAAAGACTGTGGTGCGTAGTCAGCCAACAGAGGCATATTAATCATATTAAGCACAGAGTTTCCTATTAAGGGAAGGACTTCTTTTACAGTACATTTACATAACATTTAGACTTCTAAATTATTCCAGTCAGCTCAAACATTCCCACCCCATCTGCGCTGCTATTTCTATTATATCGTTATTCATGCGGATATTCATAATATTATACAGATATTTATGATGTACATATTGTGTGTTTATATTTTGTGTATATAGAAACTCTCTTTCTTCTTTCCTCCTCCTCCATCTATTTGAAATTTCAGCTGTAAACAATTTTTTTTCTGCTTCAAAATGAGTTAACATCCTGAACTCTTTTCTTTCCTAACTACTTACACCAGAATGCAGCACCTTAGTTTCATTACACAATTCAATTGCTGTAATGACAATAAAAGATTCCTGATCCAGATCCTGATCCTTCTTTTATCAGGCCAGTTGGAACAGCATCTTACATACAGGTTCAATGTCACATTATTGTGTGTATTGCATATGTGTATTGCAAATGAGTGTGTGGTTCTTGAGTCATATCTTGTATGTTCTGTGCTCCTTGTATTCAGCCTGGCCTGCCCGAGGTTTCTTTCCTATTATGGAAGTTTTTCCTTACCACTGTCGTTAATGGAGGACATGTTGAGTCTCTGTGTGTCCATCCCATAGACCTTGACTGTTAACATGCTGAGGAGCACTACCTACTCCATTCTGTAAACACCTTGAGATAACCCCTGTTATGATTTGGCGCTATGCAAATTTAATTGAATAGAAATTGAATTGAAATGGGTTTTGATCCAGAAGTAAACACAACAGTGATTCAGGAACTGGAGGGACATACTGATAAGTACTATGAAAGTGTGTGTGGGAACGAGGAGGTGATAAGAAGGAGCAGAGAAGGTGGAGCAGCACGGGGAGCAGATGTGGAATTAGGAGGAGGAGACAGCTGCAGTGTACTTTGCCTAGTTGATAGGGAAAGTTTGTTGTTACCCAAGTAAGATATCTTCAACACATGCCATTGCTAACATATACAGACATAACGATAAAAAATGTTGCACAGCAAACCTTGCAAATGTAGTTCCACTGGATTTTGAGGGAGAAGCGCATGAGTGTGTTAAAGAAACGATGAGGCATACCAAGCTGTGTCCAGATTTAGAATCCGCTCCAATTCTGCATGCAGATGTAACAATTTTGTAGACGTCTTGTGTTTTAGAGATCATGTTGGCAATCACGCTGGTTATTGAGTTAAGAAACAAGATGTGGGTGGACTTGTGACGATACGGGCGAAAAGGTGAGACCAACAATCTTCAGCTCAGCTAGCTGAATTAAAGGTTCTAATCAAAGCATGCCAAGCTTGCAGAATATCAATCTGTAAATAGACACACTGATTCTGCTTATGCTCATGATGTGTGTCATCTGTTTGGAGCAGTGTGGTAACAAAGAGGTTTCAGGAGAACAGATGGAAGTCAAGTGCAACATGGTGAAGCAGTAATGCGGCAATGATGCAGCCTATGAAACTTGCAATAATCAAGAGCCACGCGCATCACAAAGGTAGTAATGATGTTGTCAAAGTAAACACTGCAGCAGACAAAGCAGCAAAGATGGCATCAGGATCAAAAGTAGCAGTTTTGGCACCAGCAATTTCATGGAAGGCCATGGTGATACCGTGGGATATTATTTTGATGAAACAGGAAGCCAGCCAAGGTAAGCATAGATCGTGGCATAGAAGAGGAGCCACAGTCGATGGCAAAGGACTTTGGAGGTCACATGACGGGTTCTTTGTAGCACCAGTAGCATTGTTTTCAGTCTCGATCTCAGATGTGCACAGTTCAGATCATTGTGCAAGTACGGAAGCTGCAAAGAAAATAAAGCAGCAAGGATATTGGTCACCGCATCTCCAGGTTCATGAAGTGTTATGTAAAAACCAATGTGAGAACTGTCCTCAAAATAATGGACAGATGAGTGTAAAAATATCTGTGGGGCACATTCCAGTACCAGAGGGACAATTCAAATATCTGGTTATGGATTACGCTGATTTGATTAAGTCTGTCCAAAGTAAAAGATATAGGAATGTGATGATTGACAGATTTAGTCCCTGGGTTGAGGCTACACCTTCAGACCTGGGGACCGGAACTGTCATCAAGTTCCTGGTCATAGAAGTGATTCTGTGCTTTTTGAAACTTTTTTGAAAAGTTTTTTTAGACTTTTTGAAACAACTAACTGCCATCCACAGATCAATCTACTCACAGGAAAAAGGCAGAGAACAAAGTCCTGATCAGCAGACAGGGAACCAGCATACAGGGTGTACACCGAAGTCTTCCGAAGGGAGTGGCAAGAACCAAGGCGAGAGGGACCTCACAAAGTTTTGAGTGCAACCCCCACGGCAGTCCAAGTCGAGGGGAGCGCAATGTGGTATCATCTGAGCCACTGCACTCAAGTACAGAACAAAGCCAGCAATTGCGTGGAGCACAGTGAAGCACAATGACTCTGAGGAATGTCCCAATACATTTACAAAAGAACTGCTGGCACAGGAGATGCAGCTGACTCACAGTGCATCCCAAGGACACAGAGTGATGAGGCAAGGGATTCAAGCAGTGATCCAACCTGCAGAGTGAGGAGCTTAAGCCAGGGATTCAGATGAGTACAACGCAACAACGCTAACACCAAAGCATAGTTTAATTCAAGATAGATCAAACCTTTCCCTAGAGACCCTAGATTTTGTTATGATAGTAAGGCATCTTCTAGTGAACGTGTAAAAGGGGAACTCCAAACTATGTGTAAATGGGGAGTAGTAGTGGACATACCAGATGAGTTTGCACCAAAATCAAACCAGCATGAAATCAAAATTAGAATAATTACATTTATCACAATCACCAGATATTCAACTACTAGACTGCAGAAATGCATTGGGCCACAGCTGAACAATTCCATGCAACAAGTCAAATGGCTCGGCAGAACAGGCAAGAAGTAAATTGGTTATTGGCAGACAAAGGAGGTGTATGTATATGGCAATGTTTGAAGGTCTCTGCTGCATGTTCATTCCTAAACAAACTGCAGCAGATGGGATGTTTTCAGTAGCTATGACAAAGCTGCGGAAACTGGGACAGAGCTATTGGGTGGATGGCAATCAATGCTCACCAACTCAGCAATTAGTGCATTGATCGTTCTGATTGTAGTGTTCCTTGTGTCATCTCGCGTCATTCTGAGGAAGGATTAACTGAGAATAATGAGCAGAATAACTAAAAGCTCAACTAATAAAAGCGATGCCACCGAGTCATATGGCAGAAATGTATCTGTCGCAGAAGGAGAAGGCCACACTCGCCTGAGCTACAGCGGGACAACTGAAGTTGGATGACATCAACATAAGTTGAGGGAAAATGGATTGAAACAAGCCACACTCCATCCTTTTCTAAATCAACAAGCAATGATAGTACATTTGAGGTCGATTCAGGCTTGATTTTACTTCAGGTTTGACTGTGATCATAAGCATTATTTGATTTTGATGTTTGCTGTAGCTATCAAGTAGTTTGTTGTAGTTTGTACTAGAGATGTCCGATAATATCGGCCCACCGATGTTATATTAGGCCCGATATTAGCATAAAAATGTAATATTGGTATCAGATTTTATGGCTTAAAAACTGATAAAATAAAAACAGATAAAAATAAAGTAATGCTTGCGTTACACCGAAATAGTGCCTATGCGCTCCTGAAGCATTTACCGGCGCACATATCGGTATCGGCTGATATCAGTATCGGCGAACTGAGAGTTGGACAATATCGGCATATCGGATATCGGCAAAAAAGCCAATGTCGGACATCCCTTGTTTGTACTGATGTAAATTTGATAATGACTTAAAGGTGAATTAGCAATGAATTTCAGCATTGCGTTTTAATGTGCAAATGTTAATTGTTTAGGGATCATTTCTTTCATGAGTTCATCATGTGTCCTGACGGGGCATCCGCTCATGGGAGTGAAGGATATAAGCAAGTTTTCCTGCTAAATGTGAAAACAGCCGACCTGATTTTAGGGCCACTGGCACCAAAACAAAAATTTGGAAACACCTACACGAGGGGTCATGACCACTAAAAGCAGAACATAAACTAGAGAAGCTCGAAGTTTTCCCTGGTTTGCCTGTGAGCCTGAACTCGATTCATTTAATTCCCTATGGCTGCAGACTGGTGTCTTGACTCCTCAATCCACTTTCCAACAATTAGTGAGGTGAAGAGGTGAACAAATATTTCACTTACATAAACCAGTAACAATAAGTCCACTTCCCAGTGTAGTGTAGCTCTTGTGCTGGTCCCACAATAGTGCAAAAGGTGTAGGTATATGTCAGTTTGGCTTCAGGCATAAACTGTGTGCCAACAAATCAATATGTGGATCACAAATAATATGACTGCCCGATGCAATTAAAAACAACCGCCTCAGGTGCTGTTGGTCAACAGGGTGTTTGTGGAAACTACGCTACTGTTGGCCGACGACAAAGGAGGGGAGGAAGCTTGCAAGTTCAGTAGCAGTGACAGAAAATTATAGGCGCATAGAGGTGGGAGTATAGAGGTGAGAGTGAGGACATTAGATGAAGGGATAATGACTGGAGAATGACTGGGGAGAGGGCCAGCTGATATGATAGAAAGAACCAAGGTACATACAGTATATTGTGTGTCCAGGAGACCAGATAGAGACTTAGCAAGGCCAGATGTGTAGATGGTAGTTACTATAGTATAGATGGGATGAGGAATGGGGTAGGAGCCATCTTGAAATAATCTTGTGGAGGGTTATCGTGGTGCGGAGGGTCACGTACACGCTCATGAGCGTGGAGGGATGAGAGTCAGCGGGAGAGAGACATAGTGCACGTGTATGTATGAGAGTGAGGCAGGATTACTGGTGAAGTTACAACAAGTAAAGATGGCGAAGAGGGATGACTTTAAAACCTTGGGTCCACTACTCAAAATGATGGACGGCACCCAAGAGAGGTGAAAAGTGAAGTGCAAGCAGGGTAGCATAGGTGCAGGTTCGAATGTCAGGAGTGCTTTGTGGAAGGCGAATAGCAGTTAGACTGAGAGGGAGGATTTACAAAATGGTGATGAGACCTGCCACGATGTTTGATTTTGAAACAGTGGCTCTATATTAGACACAGGGGGCGTAACTGGAGGTGGCACAGATGAAGGTGCAGGGGTTTTCTTTAAGAGTAATCAGGACAGACAGGTTTGAAAATGAGACAGTAACATGAACAACCGACGTGGAGTGATTAAGGCAGATGGTCAGAGAGGCAAGATTGACACACTGATTCATCATGTGCATAGCAGATTGTGGATATTTTTCACTGAGGATTTTGGTGATTAAGAAAATTCATGAAATTTCATGGATGCAGTGCAGGAAAATGTGAGGGCAGTGGGTGTTTTAGGTAATGACGAGGGTAGGAGTGGGTGGAGAAGGCTGCTCGGTTGTGGCAATCCCTGATGGGAGCAGTCGAAAGGAGAAGAATTTCTTCAATTACACTGTGGAGGACACCTCTGTCTTTTGCTGTTATCTTTACAGAGGAAAAACAAACATAGGTGAGGTGACACTTATGTTTGCACCTGGCCTCAAACTTAACACATATGATGAACATGCAGTTCATGTCCTCTTCACCTTGCATGGCTATACATAAATGGGCAGCACAAACTAACATAGAGGAAACCCGCCACTCGTGTTTACCTTCATAGGACACTTTGAAGCCCAGTGAGCCACTGGTGTCGTCTGTTTTGAAGTTGAGCCACATCTGGTGGCTGGTGCTGACCACCAAGTCTGGAGTCACAGTGCCGGACAAGCTGATGGATGACACAGGAGACAGAGAGTTTATTATTATTATTATTATTATTATTATTATTATTATTATTATTAATAATAATAATAATAATAATAATAATAATAATAATAATAATAATAACAATAACAATAACAATAATAGTAATTCAAGATTTATCATCATATGCACAGTATATAGAAACAAGTTTCCCTGCACAATGAGATTCTTACTTGCCGCCATGCACGTAGAGAACAAGCTTGGGGCTAGCAAACACGTCGCTTCGAGGGGCGCCATGCAGGTAGGCGTGTCGGCATTAGGGGTCTTGCCTAAGGACCGTTACTGGATGTTCGCCCTGACTGGGATTCGAACCCCTGTCTCACCCTTTAGTCAATCTAATTTGTCAATCTAATTTCAATTCATCAGGTAAATTTCACAGTTTTACATAAACATGATAAGACAAAAACGATGGACACCAATAATCAAGCACGGCGCCCCTCCAGGCGGACGTGTTTGCTCACCCCGCACCTGGACCAGGCATTATTCTATTTTATTTCTTTTTATCACTATCTCAATGTTATCACAATTTTTTACTGTGTTTTTTCTCCTATTTCTTTTTTTCCACCACCCTCACCTGTCGTGCAATGCTGAAATACAGCAGACAGGAACTTTTAGATATTGCTCTGCAAAGTGTGGACTTTACAGGATACGTTCCGCTGGAACTTATCCGGACACCCTGCATCGCTCACGGCAATGATCATAGCGACAATCATCACCGTCACCCCCCAGGAGGACTGCCTTTGGAGGCCATATCTCCTTGTTCCTGTATCCGGCCTACAGGCGATGTCTCAAACAGTCAAACCCTGTCACCAAACAGGTTAAATTGTTGACACCAGAGACAGTGAGCAACCTGCAAAACTGCTTGGCGACAACTGATTGGGATGTGTTCCAAGCTGCAGCCACATGGGATGACGCTTCTGTCAGCGTAGGAGACTGTGCTGAGTATGCCACCAGGTACATCAGCACCTGTGTTGAGAACACCATACCCACCATACAAGTTAGGAAGTTTCCCAACCAGAAGCCCTGGGTGATCAGCGATGTACTGAGCTCGCTGCGACAGCACAGAGAGAAGACACCAAGAGTTTAACTCTCATGCTGACCCCAGGAGGATGTGGCAATGCCTGGACCATATCACAGACTACAGGATCAGATCCAGAGCCACCAACATCGGCTCCCCAGACAGCCTGCCGGATGACCTCGATGTGTTTTATGCATGCTTTGATAGTGACCCACCACCAACACCACCCTGGTATACACACAGACCTTCGCTACCCAACTCCCCTCCCCCACCACCTCACAATACACTAACATCTCAGCCACTCAACCCCAGCCCCCTGCCAGAAATCATACCAGCCCAGGTACTCAAAGCTCTGAGGAGTATCCAGCGAAGGAAAGCTGCTGGGCCAGACAATATACCAGGACGCGCCCTCAAAGCATGTGCCAACAAGCTGGCTGATGTTCTCACATCCATCTTCAATCTGTCCCTCACCCAACATATTGTCCCCTCTTGCAACAAAACTACCACTATCGTTCCTCGCCCCAAAAAGAATGCTCCATTCTGCCTGAATGACTTTGCAATATTCCTAGACAGTTTGGTGACATGGTCTGGGGACAACAACCTCACCCTTAACACAGACAAGACGAAAGCGATGATAGTGGACATGAGGAAGAAAAGGGGACCTAATGGGCCACTGTTTATCTAAGATCTTGAAGTGGAGAGGGTGAGCAGCTTCAAATACCTGGGGGTCCATGTCAGTGATGACCTCACCTGGACACTTACCACACAGGTAGTGAGGAAGGCTCAACAGTAGCTGTACTTCTTGAAGAGGCTGAGGAAATTCAGAATGTTACCTAAGATCCTCTGGAACTTCTACAACGGTGTGATTGAGTCTGTCCTCACCACCTGCATCACTGTGTGTTACGGCAACTTGACTGCAAAGGACCGCAAAAGCCTGCAGAGAGTGGTAAAGCCACTCTCTGGTAAGATCACTGGGACACCACGGCCCTCTCTGCAGAGCATCTACCATCATAGGAGAGCTGCTTCCATCATCGGAGACTACACACACCCGCAACATGGACTGTTCTTACTCCTCCCCTCAGGCTAGAGATACAGGAGAGTCAGATGCAGGTCCACAAGATTTAAGGACTCCTTCTTTCCCAACGCCATCAGACTGTTAAACAGCCAAGAATTCCCCCCCCACCTACCCACCCACCACCATAAGGAGCCCCCCATCAATCAATACCGTGAAAGTTTTTCTTTCTTTCCTTTAATACTTGCCCTCATTGCATTCTTCTTCCTCTGTATGTACAGTATATATTTCCCTACTCAGAGTAAATGA
The DNA here is from genome assembly GCA_900312935.1 of Carapus acus. Classification (NCBI taxonomy): domain Eukaryota; kingdom Metazoa; phylum Chordata; class Actinopteri; order Ophidiiformes; family Carapidae; genus Carapus; species Carapus acus. The sequence goes on along the minus strand of OMPJ01038788.1, from coordinate 28,494 downwards.
ACTTCTTTATTCATTTTCTGTTGCTCCCTTACGCGAGGCATCTGATGCAGTGCGTCAAAGTAAGAATTTCATTGTGCAGGGAATCTTGTTTCCATACTGTGAATGTAACAATAAATCTTTGAAATTTGTGTATTCACTGGACTCTCATCCTCTGATTCTTAACGCGATATTCTTCATTTTGTTCACTGTTAACAACTCTTCACCCGCTTATGTAGCGATTCATCTCCTGCCATAGCCCAGGAAGGGTAGTGCGACATTCCATGTAAAAGATGACCAATGTCTGAAAGATTCCTCAAAGATGAATATCCAATTAAACATTTAGGTCCACTTGTCAAAGTAAATACCAGTGAGAGCACTGACATGAGGTATTACAGTGTTTCAAGCACAACAATGAACTATGCATGAAAACGTCTAGTGTTAAGGCAATGTATATATGCTGGAGGAGTTTCAATAGAGGTTAGATGAAAATGCAATGCAGTGAAGAAAAAGGCATGAGAAAAAGTGTGAAGGTGTGGTCAACAGAGTCACTCACACATGGAAGACAGTCTTCTGGTCACCCACTGCGCTGCTGTCTCCCACTGTCAGTGTGTCGTAGCCACGCTCTAGGTCAAAATCCTCGAATGTCAGCTTGATCACCTAGATAACAGCAAGGTTCGATTGGTATTGGTATGACAACTACACAAAAGAGAAAACAAACTGAGGCTCCTTCTCCAGTATGCAGTATAGGATGAGGTCGCGCTACAGGTTTATGTCTGATGTTTGTATACAGTATGTCTGATTACTTTTAGGGTACACAAAAGGGGTTAGAATTATGAGGCAGAGGACTTCCTTTCCCTTTTCCAATCCTTTCCCATGCCATGTGCCTACATCAGTAATTCCCAACCACAGTGTCACGATTCAGTGATGATCCATGAGAGAAATTTGTGTATTTTCCTGATTATAGGTCACACCAGCCAACAAATGCATAACAATGAAGAGAAATACATAGAAAAAAAGCACCGGACTAGAGGTCACATTTTTGGGGTGAAATATTTATTTTCCAAATTCTAAGACCAAGAACAGCCCTTTCATTTTGAAAAGCAAATTATAACAATAACAATAGAATAGAGAAAAACAGGCTGAGTAGGTGAGCATCATGCTAACATTATATACTGATCGTTACTCAGCTACATGAAGCATAGACAACAGACTGACTATGTGTGTCTGGCATGTTATCTTGACATTTATTCAGATAATGCTTTTGATTTGATGCCTTGATTTCACTCGTAATCACAAAATCAATTGAATTCTTCATCCTCTGTGTCATTTCTGTCGCTTCCTCTACTGCACAGAAGAGGAGATGATGCTTGAATACCATAATTGCTGTAGATTACTGTAATGTTGAAATTTTTGTGAGACAGGAAGTGGTAGTAGCAGTTGTCAGTGTGCCAATAACCAACACGTGAAATGATATATTCTGATAATTGCACAGACGTCACTTTATGAGTACAAGACGAACCCCAGCCAAACTATGAAAAAAAGAGTGGCTGGAAAAATATTCTGGAAAATATCAAAATATGAAAACAATTCCTCTGACCAATGAAAGTCATTAACAATTGACTGAATAGTGTTATTATAAACAACATTAGTTTTTACACACATACATGAAATTTTACCACTATTTTCATCCCATGACAAATGTGAGCACACACACAGACAAGCCATCCAGAAGAGACACATTCAGCTCCTTGGGAGCCAATGATGGGGTCACTGCATCATAGCAGCAACTCAGGAGCTTCCACCTCTATAGTTACCAGTTGTCACTCCCTTTTAAACTGCCAGGGACTTGCTAGCTATCCTGTGCTTCCCTATCCAAATCCTTATAACTATGTCACATTTTCATTGTCATCTCCTCTGGATTAGGAATACCCAACTCTCTTTTGAACTGGGTCGCATTATGTATGCACATACTCCAGCTACACCACTAACACCCTCTCTTATTAATGAAGTAATTAATGGCAATAATTGATGGCAGGTCTTACAACTGTCTGAGCAATCTTCCCTTTCAGTTTAGCTGCTATTCTTCCATTACTAATCACTACCAGCACTCTCCCCCACCTGTGCACTCTGCTGGCACACTATTGTTCACCTCTCTTGCGCAATATTACCCTGAATAGTTGACCAAAGGCATTGAAAATCACTCCCCTCACTGTCTCTCTCCTTGCAACTTCACCTATCCAACTGTCTCACTGTCATTCATTCATATACTCTCTCTTGCTTTTCCTGACTCTCATTCCTGATGCTGATGACACCACAGTCGTGGGGCTCATCACTGGAGATGATAAGTCAGCCTACAGGGATGAAGTGGAGCGGCTGTCGGAATGGTGCCGCAACAATAACCTGCTCCTGAACACGGACAAAACCAAGGAGCTTATTGTTGATTTCAGGAGAGGGGCCCACAACATCATGCCCCTTCTGATTGACGGGAATTGTGTGGAGAGGGTCTCTGATTTCCGATTCCTGGGAAGTCAACATCAGGGAGGATCTGACCTGAGGAACTCACACTACTGGACTGGTGAAGAAGACTCAGAAGCGACTCTATTTCCTGAGGGTTCTCAGAGGATACAACATCTCAGAAAAACCTCTGTAATCCTTCTATCGCTGCACGGTAGAGAGCGTCCTCACCTACTGCCTCTGTGCATGGTTCTCCAACAGCACAGAAGCGCAGAGGAAGGAACTCCAAAGGGAGTCCAGACCGCTCAGAGGATTATTGGCAGCCCTCTCCTCTCACTGCAAGAACTCTAAAGTTCCCATTGCAGGAGAAAGGCAAAAAGGATCTTCCAGGATGGAAGACCCGGCACATGGACTGTTTGAACGTCTGCCATCAGGCAGGCGTTTTAGGGCAATCAAATAAAATGCTTAACACTCCGGTCAGTGTTAAGCATTTACATTTGCATTAGGCTTCTACATTATTCCAGTCAGCTCAACCATTCCCACCCCATCTGCGCTGCTATTTCTATTACATCGTTATTTATACGTATATCTATAATATTATACCGATATTTATGATGTACATATTGTGTGTTTATATTTTGTGTATAAAGAAACTCTCTTTTTTCTTCCTCTTCTTCTTTCCCTATTTGAAATATTTACACCAGAATGCAGCACCTTAGTTTCGTTACACAATTCAATTGCTGTAATGACAATAAAAGATTCCTGATTCCAGTACTTTTCAGTGCAAACCTCCATCTCTCCAGGCACTCTACAATCTTTCTCCTACCCTCACTACTAATAACAGTATCGTGTGCAAAAATTTATGTCCATGGGGAGTCCTGCCAAACATCATACATCATTACCACACCACTGCATACACTTTTAGCTCATCGCTGATCTCTAATATAGCCCCATTCTGACAGTGAACTCATCTGTCATTCCAACCACACACCTCAACATCGTCTTGTTAAACTCACACGTATTCTTTCTGTTCTCCTCCTAATCCTGCCCTTTAAGCTTTGCTCCAATGACCAACCTCTTGCTTCTTGAGACATCCTGTACAACCTCATCCAACTTACTTGAGAAATCATCTTTCTCTTCAGACATTCATCCAACCCGTGACCCAAACACAGACTGACAACATTGAATATGGCCCCTTCTGTTGCTCACTTCAAATTCATGGGCCTGTTGTCCGTGAATCTGATCTCCATTGTTCTACTCAAAAAGTGCTCCTTCATGACGACAGCCACCCCATTCGTCTTTCAATCTACACCTTAGCGGAACATTTAGCATTCCCCTCTAATGATGTTACTCCTACAAGCAGATGACATTTTGAATCATGCCATTACCATGGTGGGTTCAGCTGCTGTGATGATCCAGGTACAGTTGGCATTGTTGTCATACTGGACTGGGTAGTTTGGTGATGTAATAACTCCACTCGGTCCCCTCAGCTGACCTCCACACATTGGTGCTACATGAGAAAAATATAGGGAAAGAAAAACAATAGCTTGTAAGATTCGGATCATCCACACAGCCATTAAAGGCTGATGTGACATCTCTCATCAAGGTCCCTGTATGAAATTCTTGATTTCAAAAAGAATTCCCCCTGAGTTTTTGTCAGGATTGCTGCTGGAGAAGAATGGTTTTCCAGTTTGTAGGTGCGCGAACTCAGGGCCATACCCTTAATCTTTTGGGGACTGGCAATTCTTGTTTGCATTCAGCTGCCAATCAGTCTGAGCACCTGTCACTTCACCTATTACTGCTGGTTTTGCCATGATGTAAGTTCTGCAGAATTGTCTGTCTGGGTCTGACCATTACTCAGGCTAACTTTATCTGCCTCTACTTGTATATTCCCTGAATCTGTTAGTTACTAACCTGGACTGCACCCTTGTGTGTGACCTGGACTGCACTCTTCCCTCTCACTTACTGGATCTTTGTTTGCAACTGTCTGCCTGCTTGTTGTGTCACCAACCCTTCCAGCCTTTGCTTGTGGATTTGGAATGAAAGATTCTCCCTCTGAAATGGCTGCTCATGCTCGTGTCCTGCATTTGACTGACCTGACAGTTTTATGAGACCAGCATATTTAGATTGGAGATGGGCTTGGATAGGCCAACTTCTGTGTGTGTTAAAGATCATCTGACTTCTGTGGCGTGCTATGACCACCCCTCGACAAACAGCATCCAGAGAGATGTTAGCATAGTTTAAAGGATCAATGAATAAATTAATGTTGCTGGCAGCAAGCGAGAGTTGTTTTCTTATGATGAGTACAGTAATCTAGTCGTGAAGTAAACCTCACAGCAAATATGACAATGAAACAGCTCAAAATGACAAACATTACAATACAACCGCAATCTTATTTTCCTGCACCTGTGAATTCCATCAAGATTCAAGGTTCAAACCTTTATTGTCTTGTTAACAATAACAAAACAAATTCCCCTGTGTAATGACATTTTTACTTTGCCAAACAATACTATTACAATACCAAATGCAAAGAGGAAAAGAAAACAGTATCAATAAATACCTTCAAGTGTACTCTGAGGACAAAATATGTGCAAATATGCTAAGTAAGCAGTTTAGAGTACATAAGTGTTCTTTCAGGTGGGGGACTCTCAGAACCTCAGGACGTTTTTCTCAGTAACCATGAATTTTGAGAGGGCACAGAGTAGAATGTTAGAGTAGAATACCTTTGCTGGGGGATATGACTCTCCAGAACACAAAGACCATTTTGGGGTAGTGTATGTGCTTAACTTTGAGGATGACTGACCTGGGCACTTTTAGCGCCAAACCTGTCATTTCTTCAATCTGGTTAACTTTCCACCATAAGAGCGATGATTAGTGCCCTTGTCATTGGGGCTTGGGGTCTGCATCTAAGAGCCTGTGAGCTGCATGTCTGATAAACAAGCCCTCTCTTCAGCCAGGCCAAGGGATTGAGCCTCTGATGAAATGGCTGGATCAGGGTCCATCATACTGACCTGGCAGGTCCCGGCTAAATGTAGGCCTGTTCAAGAGTGGTGCCACCCATGAGAACTAAGCAATGTGGAGCCAGTCCAGCACCACCAGGATCATTTGAAACTCTTCTTGACTGATCCTCTGTCCCATCTTAGGCAGAGAAGTGAACAGAGGGAAAGCTCAAAGGAGTCCCTGAGGTCACTGATGTGCCATGGCATGTTGCAAGTGAATAAAACGGGCAATGCATGATGTCGCTCAAGGTCATGTCAGCCGCTGCTGTGTTGAAGCAACGCTATCACTCCTCCATCACTGCCAGGTGCAGTCCCCTGAATGCATCCAGTTCCCTGAATGCAGCCCGCTGCTGAAAAGCAGCACTGCCTTCTCATGTAGCACTTCCGGCACATGCATTGCTCTAGGTGACAGCAACGAATGGACCACGTCCAACATCTGCTCAGCCTTAGAGAGCCCCTTCTCTTTGCCTGTAGATGTATCAAGGTTGACTGTCCTTAGAGACCACCCAGCAGTAGGCAATAGGCATAGCCCTGCCCCACGCTGCCAAATCGTTTCATTAGATGACTTTTGTTCTACCAAGGTGTAGATGGGAGGAGGTTTGGAGTACAGGTTATGAATAAAGGTGTTGATGTGAAGAGAGCCTTATGCAGGATTAGGTGATTGAAGCTACAAATTGAAGGTGTAATGATGAATAAGTCAGTGCATATGCCACTAGTTTTAGAGCTGAGAGAGAGAGGAATTGTGGAATAAGTTTGATGAAGTTGCGGAAAGTTTTCAGTGAGCCTTGAGTGTTACTTGAAGCAAACTTCAATCATAGTAATGCAAACAGAGGGAACAAGGAGGTGCTGGGTAGGTAGGGAGAGAGTTATACAGAGCCTTGAAAATGAGAATATTTATGCCTAATGATTATTTCCAAATTATGACAATTGTTTGATAAGTAAATCCACTCTTGGCTAGGAGCATGAGAATGAGGGTAAATCCAGAAACACGAGGATAATACCTCTGCAGATGGGCCTCTCATGGCTCCAACCCACATAGCTGTCGGTCACTCGTAGGCAGCTGATGCTCTTGGAACCTTGCAGCTCGTACCCCTCATCACAGGAGAAATGCACTGTTGCCCCTCGTCTGTAACGCACAATGCACACATCAGAATGAGAAGGAAGAAAAAGTTATGTTTGACCTCGCACAGCCTTTGATGCATTGATGGACCCATAAGAGGATAGACTAGAGCAGTTTTTCTCAACCTTTTTTCAGCCACGTCACATTTTGTTTGGTTGCAATCAACAACATTTTCGCTCGGCTGCAGTATTCGACCGGGGGTGGTGTGATCGCAAATTTCTTCACTCGGCCGCGAGTTGTTGGTGAGGGGGTGGGTTAGACTTTGAATAAAACTGAATGCAGTCATTAATTCTGAATACATACTCAGAAGCTTTGCAATGGCTTAACAGTTTTTATGTCAAGTTAATGTCGACACATAGAGCATAGCAACAGATTCCATTTACAAAGGGAAAGATGATCATTTAAGTTACTTTGCTTTATCTGCAGATGCTACTTGTAATGTCTCTACCTTCAAGAAGGTATTTGTTATGGTGTTTAATGCCCTTAAAATCTTCTTAACTCCTTATGTTGTTTGAAAGCAGGCTCTTCTTACCTGAAGTCAGAGCCTTTTCTCTTTCCCCGGTCAGGGATTCCCGGGTCTGGGCACATGTTGTGATCCTGTGCCATGCCCAGCTGAGATACTTTGAGAAAATAAAATAAAGAAAAGACAACTGAAAATCATATCCAGAATAGATAGTGAGACTTTTATCACCTGAAAAGAAATGTCACATAAAAAGAATTTAACAGAGCTGTTTCTCCATTACTCTTATGTGAACAAATATAAAAATTGATTTTCACTAATTACAATTCAGGATATAATCATCATTTCATGATGACATACAAAATTAAGAAATAATAAAAGATGAAGGAATAATGTATATCTAATAAAAGACCTGACATAACATGAGAGTTGGAAAGGTTTTCTATTGTATAGATATTGTTCACTAAACAATCACTTATCTTAATGTTTCACCTACCATAAAGGTAAGTGACACAGATGGCAGTTAAGTGGAGAGGTTATGTTTGGTGGTAAGAGTCGTTTGTTTCAGCCTGGCACATCCTAATCACCATGTGGAGGTGTTTTTTGTCCTGCAGTGTGAGGGACCGGCACAAACACTCCACAGTGAAGGACAAAACACAAAACCAGAATGTAAAAAAGCTCAGTAAAATGTTCTTTGCCCGAGATTTCTTCCCTTTAATGGAAGTTCTTCCTTGCCACTGTTGCAGATGGGGGACATGTTGGATCTCTGTGTGTCCATCCCATAGACCTTGACTGTTTACTTATTGAGGAGCACTACTTACTCCATTTTGTAAAGCACTTTGAGATAACTCCTCTTCTAATTCAGCATTATATAAATTTAATTGAATTGACTTGATACGACAAGTTCAGCTTGCGAAGGAAGTAAACTGGATTGTTTGGAACAGCACCAGAGGCACTCATCCATGCCTATCGGTGCATTGCTTGAAGACCAGGCCGCTGAGGCCATCAACGCCACGGTCAACTTAAAGGTGCAAGCCTGAGTGTTCTGAATGGCTCTCACTATGCTGGCATTGGAAAACACAAAACAGGGATTGCTGGGGCTGGGTGGACATGATGTCATCTTGCTGGGGGGCGGTCTTTGTTTCAAAACCTGAAGTAGAAGAAGTCCAGGCCATCAGAGAGAAATTAAGGGCAGCTGCCAGAGACGGTGGTAGTGATGTTGACAGCAACAATCGTCTTCAGATTCTACCAAGCTGAATGGAGATTTCCCTGAGAGAATTTTTCCCTACGCTTGTTACTGTCATTGGTCCACTGCTTGATGGTTTTGGTCAATTTCATGGCCTTCTCTATCGCTGTGGAGGCTGGGATGAATAGGATAGTGTTCTGGTTGACCTAATTGATGGGGAGATCTGTATTAATCATGGACTGTGTTAAAGGTCCTCTCATAGGGAGATGTACTGCTGGTGTCCTTTGAGAGATCTTTCCAGGGTGTAGTGGTTAAACTTGCACAAGATGAATTTGGGTGTGTAACGGGTCAGGTACAGGTGACAGGTAGTTTCTTTAGGAACTCTTAGGGCGAGCACAGTTTCTTCCTGACAAACAGTGAAGCACCAGTGGGGGTTCTTAATTTCGTTGCGCCATGATTCTCTTGTTATGTTGCACAATGACAATAAAAGCATTCTATTCTATTCCGGTAAAAGCAGTGTCTCTGCCAGTGTTGTGAGATTTTGAGAAGTCCCGCCTTGCTTTCTCAAGTCAGGTAGATCCCAGGTCTGTGTCAGATTATTTGTCATTAAGGCGCTTTACAAAATGCTTTGCATCACTGGTATGCTCTATTGTTCCGTTCAAACACTTGCTCTTTGCAGTCTCTTCACACAAATATGACCCTTCTGCGACTGACTTTGTGAGTGTATGTGTTTCTCCTCAAGATGGCATGGCCATTGAAGGACACCATCGTAGTAGCTATGAATATTCAGTTTTTGTCCTTATTTTCAATGTTTTCTGTGTCTTCAATGTCACAATGTAACAATCTCCTGGACAATAACTTTTGCATTAAAGAAAGTGCTTTTATTTCACTGCAAATCCTGTGGGAGTATGTAACCGGTTAAGTTCTTTTATCTAATGTGAAACTCACAGACTGATATCTTCTGGTGGTTGTCTTTGCTTGGCAGCATCTTCACACCTCGAGACTTCAGCTCGGTCATTTTCTTCACTAGAATTAAAAATGCAAAGCCAAATGCTAAATCTGAGAGCAAACAACAACAACGCGATAGATCGACACATTGATACATACACAGAGTCTACACATCCCTGTTCAAATGCAAGGTTTTTGTGATTAAAAAAATGATAGCACGACAAATAACCAGTCTATGTGCCAGTCCATTGTCACACAGTGTAACCCTTGAGTCTTCCATCATTGTTCCTCTGGAGAAAAAAAATATCTCCAGGCAGTTTTAATGACCTCAAACCAGTTGCACTGACCCCTGTGGTGATGAAGTGCTTCGAGGAGCTCGTCACCAGTCTCCCCCACAAACTGGTGTCCAAATTGTTGGACGTAGGTATCCCATACTCCACCTACCTCTGTATTTAGGACTTCCTCTTCCAGCGCACCCAGAGGGAAAAAGTAGGCTAGCACCTCTCCACAGCCATCAGCTTTACCACCTCACCTCACAGCTGTGTATTGAGTACCCTACTTTACACCCTCTACACCCATGACTGCACCTCCACCTATCACAGCAACACCATCATTAAGTTTGCTGACTACACCACAGTGCAGGGCTCATCACTGGAGATGATTAGTCATCTTACAGGGATGAAGTGGAGCTGCTGTCAGATTGGTGCCGCAGCAACAACCTGCTCCTGAACCTGGACAAGACCAAGACGCTCACTGTTGATTTCAGGAGCAAGACTCACAACTAGAGATATTAGCATATTATATTAGACCCGATATTAGCATAAACATGTAATATCGGTATCGGATTTGTTGGCTTTAAAACCGATAAAATAAAAACCGATAAAAATACAATAATGCTTGCGTTACACTGAAATAGTGCCTATGCGCTCCTGAAGCGTTTACCAGCATCGACTGTTATCAGTATCGGTAAATTGAGAGTTGGACAATATCGGCATATCTGTTATCGGCAAAAAAGCCAATATTGGACATCCCTACTCACAACATCATGCCCCTTCTGACTGACGGGAATTGTATGGAGAGGGTCTCTGATTTCCGATTCCTGGAAGTCGACATCTGGTAGGATCTGACCTTGGGGACCTCACACTGCTTGAGTGGTGAAGAAGGCTCAGAAGAGACTCTATTTCCTAAGGGTTCTCAGGGGATACAACATCTCAGAGAAACTTCAGATATTCATCTATCGCTGCACGGCAGAGAGCAACCTCACCTACTGCCTCTGTGCATGGTTCTCCAACAGCACAGTGGTGCAGAGGAAGGAACTCCAGAGAGAATTATTGGCAGCCCTCTCCTCTCGCTGCAAGACCCTTAACACCTGGCTCACAGACTGTCTAGACCCTCTAGCAGGCGATTTAGGGCAATTAAAACAAGGACAACCATACTTAAAAGCAGTTTTTACCCAGCACCCGAAAGTCACCTCAATAGCATGAAGTAACAGTAAAACAGTGATAGGCTAGATCTTCCAACCACACCTGTAAGAACACTCCGGTCAACCCCTCCCACTCCATCATCGCTGCTACTATTTATACTTTATACTATTTATACTGCAGTGTTTCCAAACCTTTTTTCAGCCGCTACGTACAATTGACATTGTAAAAAATTTTACGGCACACCACGCGAGGGGGGTGGAGGTGCGTGTGCCTATCTACCTATGTTCCTCCATAACTTGTCGACGGGGTGGGGGCGCCTGTCCGGCAGCACGCCTGATGGCCTCTCACACTAGTGTGCTGCGGCGCACTGGTTGGGAAACACTGCTTTACTGTATATACTGTCTGTATAGATTTCTTCTGTGCATAGATTTTTCTTTTTTTTTCTCTCATTCTTATTCTTTTTGCACCGGAACTCGGCGCCTTAATCTTACTGCACAATGCAATTACTGTATGGACAATGAAAGATTCCTGATTCCTGAATTTCATAACTTTTTCCACCTCTAATGTGACCTATTACCTGTATAATGTATTTGAAAAAAAACTGAAACATGTAAGGAGGAAAAATGTCAAATAAAAAAAGATAAAGTAACCTGGTTGCATAAATATGCACCTTTGGCTTTTATCATAGCACACAGTCTTTTGGGGTAGGAGCCTTTCAGCATTGGCACATCTTGATGTGGCAATGTTTGCCCACTCTTATGTGCAAAATTGTTCCAAATTTGACAGATTGCAAGGACATCAGCTGTGCACAGCCCTTTTCAGATCCCCTCACAGATGTTCGATGGGCCATTCCAAAGCCTCAATTTTATTCTGGTGAGACCATTCATTTGTTGTGGGGTTTGTGCCAACACTGAGTGGTATATGGAACTGTTTATAATTCTCTCCACCCTGACTGAGGCCCCAGCTCCAGTTGAAGAAAAACAGCCACATAGCATGATGCTGCCACCAAAATGCACCACTGTAGGTATGGTGTTCTTTTGGTGATTAACAAGGTCGTTTTTGCGCCAACTATACCTTTTGGTATTATGTCCAAAAAGTTCAACCTTTGTTACATCAGACCTTGTCCCACATGTGTTTGGGAGATCCAAGATGTCTGTTTGCAAAATTAATGTTGGATGTTTTTCTAAGTAAGATAAGGCTACTGTCTTGCCACCCTATCTCATAGCCCAGAAATATGAAGAAGACAGGAGAATGTTGTCACGTGTACTACAAAGCCAGTACTTGCCAGAAATTCCTGCAGCTCCTTCAGTGTTGCTGTTGTCCTCTCGGAGGCCTCCCTGACCAGGTTTATTCTCGTCTTATCATCAATTTTGGACAGACATCCTGTTCTACGTAATGTCACCTGTTGTGACATTTTTTCTCCACTTGATGGTGACAGTCTTCACTGTGTTCCATGGCATTTTCAATTACTTGGGAATTGTTTAGCAGTTTTTGCCTGACTGATATTTTTGAATAATGAGATCCCTCTGATGCTTTGAAAGCTCTCTGCTGACCATGGCTTGTGCTGGCTACAAAAATGTCAAGAAAAGCCTACTGCAACAGGTAAACTTTATTTGCAGTGGATCAAAGGCATTTCAATCGGTGACAGGTGTGTGCTGACTCCAATTTAACATGCATTTGAATGTAATTGGTAAATGTGAACACAGCCACATCCCAAGTTATAAAAGGGTCTGCACACTTGAGCAACCACATTATCTCAGTTGTTTATTTTTACTTCACCTCCATAAAATATTTCATAATTTTTCAATTCTGTTCTACAGGTTGTAGGTCACATTTAGGGTGGAAAAAGTTGTGAAACTATTCATATTGATGTAATTTTTCTACATGACAAAAACCTGGCATTTGAACAGGGGTGTATAGACTCTTTATATCCACTGTAGATAGATAGATAGACCACAATAGTCACAATAGACAGTCATCACAACACTTGCAACCTTGATACTGTGCTTTGAAGCCTCTGAGTTTGTGGTTTCCATCTGTGGTGAAGTGAAGGCGGAGCCAGTTCTTAATGCTGATAATGGGTGAAGGAAGATTGGAACCTGTGAACCTTAAACCACATACACATGCACGTGAACAGAAAGACTCTGTCAAGAATGAAACATACATAAATCAAATTTCCTTCAATAAAAAGATTGTTAACTTTACAGAGAACAGTCAGGCTATTAGCAGGTGATGATAAAAAAGACAAACAGAGAGTGCTGTCAAACATATGTTCACAATGGTGAAGGAAACAGTGTCATTGTGACAATTCTATTTGGCCCTTTGCTCCCCCATTGCTTGCATGTCAAACCATGAGCTGTTTTTTTGGTGTTGTATTTCAGCTCAGCTTTTTTATCTGGCGATTTCAAACTGGCAAATCTAAAAACTGTGCTGACTAAATTTCATCAGCAGGTCAAACCAGGGTGCAAATACTCTAGACCATGTTTACACAAACATCAAACACGCTTACAGGGCCATACAACTACCACTCTTAGGCCAGTCTGGCCATCTTTCCCTGCTCCTTACCCCTGCTTACACCCCACTCAAAAAGAATGCACTCGTACCCAGGACAATCACCACATGGCCAGAGAATGTTCTCCTCAAACTGCAAGATTGCTTTACTCAGACTGAGTGGAGTGTCTTTGAAGATCAGGACCTCACTGTTCACACCAAGGCCGTCCTGGACTACATACAGTTCTGCACGGGGGCGGTAACTGTGGACCAACGCATCCGAGTGTGGGGTAACCAGAAACCCTGGATGAACAGCCAGGTCGTGGCTCTCCTGAGGGCTCTGGACGCCGCCTTCGAGTCTGGAGACAAAGATCTGTACAGCCCTGCCAGAGCCAGCCTGAAAAGAGGAATCAGGAAGGCCAAATACAACTACCAGCGGCAGATCAAGGATCACCTCTCCAGCAATAACCCCAGAAGGGCCTGGCAGGGCATCCAGCGGATCACCAACTTCAGGGGCCAGACAAACTGGGAGCCCAAGAGCTGCACTCGCGGAGGATCTCAACGACTTCTTCGCACGATTCGAAGTCCAATCACAACAGCCTGCCGCCACTCCACCCCTCCCCTCCACCAACCAGACTCCAGCCACCAACCTATGTCAGTATAGGTACAGCAAGTGAAGCGGACAACCGGTCAACCCAAGGAAAGTATCTGATGGGGTTCCTGGAAAGGTGCTCAAAGCCTGTGCGGACCAGCTTGCACAGGTTTTCACTACTATTTTCAACCGGTCACTGACACAGGCCACCACCCCAGCATGCATAAAGTCCGCCACTATCATCCCTGCCGACATTGCCGACATCCTGATCCGGAAACTGGCAGACCTGGGACTCCCCATACACACCATTCACTGGATCAAGGACTTCCTCACAGACCGACCCCAGTCAGTCAAACTGGGACCCCACACCTCCATCTCTCTGACATTGAGCAGTGGCTCCCCACAAGGCTGTGTGCTGAGCCCAATGCTCTACACCCTATACAACAGGGGTCGGGAACCTTTTTCACTCAGAGAGCCATAAAAGCAAGATGTTTGGAAATCAATTTCAGTGAGAGCCATATAATATATTCTAAGACTGAATTCAACTAAATGTGAATACAATAAGACAACATAGGCTATATGATCCCATTAAATGGACATATAATGGGCAATTGCTCCTGCAGCCCTATACACAGGGATTGAGGCAAAAAATATATATTTTTGATTGACATTAATTAATTAGTTGATTCATTTATCGACTGATGAATCAATCAATTAACTAACCAACCAACCAACCAATCAATCTTGATGTTTGAGATAAAGGACTAATCACAATGGGCATAAAAGGTTAGGTCAGCGTCTCTTTATGGGGTGGGGGAAGAGGGGGAGTTGTCAGCGATAAGAGCTGTAGTAACACGGAGATTAACGTTCAACTTCCATTACAATACGATCAAGCCGTTAATGACAGGAGGTGTCACACCTCCTTTTACCTTTCAGGAAGGGAATTTTTGTAGTGAAGCTGTAGTTCTGTCACCGCAGTACCGTAATTAACACAGGCGAAACCTCAAGTCGTTAATGGACAAACCCGGAACAGACACTTATAAGACGCTGCTCTCAGATGAGGTGAACCATCATCTATCCATTTTGAGTTGGTAAAAGACACTGTACGCCTCTGTTGATTGCACTCTTGTGACTGTTCCTTCCAGGAGCTGAAAAATTCCAACAGATTCTCACCTGAGGGGCGGGCTAACCCGCCCTCTACTGTTCCTGATTGGCTAATACCAAGGTTCTAGCTAGTTTAATTGGTTTATATCAGCGTCAGTTTAACAGCTAACAGGCTTTCATTGGATAGTCTAAACTACAGCAAAATCTGTGTCAACTTTTTTTGGTATCTCTTTTTTCCTCTTCTTTTTCCAAACGACAGAAAACCTCCTACAGATGGAGACACTCTAATTCCTGTGAACAGGACATGAGCAGTGAAAAATCAATGGACAGATTAAAATAAGTGAGCATACTGTCTGTTTTATCTGCGAGCCAGATGCAATCATCAAAAGAGCCTCATATGGCTCGCAAGCCATACGTTCCCGACCCCTGCAATACACCATGGACTGCCTACGCACCGATCTCAGTAACACCATTGTGAAGTTTGCGGATGACACAACAGTAGCGGGCCTGATCACGAGAGGACGGGTCTGCCTACAGGGACCAGTTCCAGAGACTGTCCGAATGGTGCTCATGTTTCAGTTATGATTCTGTATTGACATCTTCTCTTAAGTTTATCTTATCTTTGAGTTTTATTGTGACATTTGCTTATGGGTAACATCACATCCTGTAAAATCATTTCTCATTTATGCTTACTTCCCGGTTGTTCAGAAAAAACAATGCAGACACGATGTGCAGGCTCTGAACATACTGTAATCCTCCTTCATCTGCTGAAAAAGCATCATAGAAGCAATGCCGTAAGTTCACCTAATTAAAATTGAGGATGTTAAAAAGAGATAAATAATAATGTTCTGTTAAAAATATGTACTGTATTTGATAAGTGGTTAAAATTTTGTTTATTTATAGTTATTTACAAGCTAAGAAACTTCTAACGTTTAACTTCTATCTAAAGTGCATACAGTGATGCAAATTCATCTTTATTTCGATGTGAAATGTCGATGTGAAACAAGACTGATTTTCTATGGTTTGTTCGTAGTTTTCACCAGCATGTTTGTGAAGAGGTGTGACAGTAAACGGTTGACCTTACTGCGACCCTGTCTTCACTGGCACCAGTTAGACTTGGTGTTTAGTCAGAGTTTCAACACACTGCACGAGGGCACTACTCCCTCCTCAGTATCTATCGCAAGGGGCTGAGTGATTCTGTTAAGGATCTCATTGTCCACAACAGCCCGAAGACCCTTGACGAGCTAATTTTCCTGGCTCTCAAGATGGACGCACGACTTCAGGAGTGCTGTGCGGACTGAGCCCACCACAGCCCCCTACAGCCTGTTCCCCATGACTTTGCTTCAGTGTCCCCCACCTCCGCTACCAGGCCCACTCCTCACACTAAGTTACCTACGCTTCCCCCGTCTCGATCTACATCAGGATCTGGGGAGCCAATGGATGTTGGCCAATTGCGTATTTCGACATCAGAAAGGTTGCAGAGAAGGCAGCAGAGGCTGAGCAAAGATCAGTGTCACTTCTGTAAAGAATCAAGACATTACGTCAGGTCCTGCGCAACCCGCCCAAAAGATTCCGTTCGTCAGTAGGGGCTATACTGGTGAGCAACACAACCATTCCCCAGCCCAATGTTTGTCCAAACCGTCTTTTCCCTTCAACCCTGGCCTGGGGCAAAGAGAAATTAGCAAGAATTCCTTTGGTTCCCTTAGCCCTGTCTCCCAGAGCTATTGATGGGCAGTCACTAGGAACCATTTCCTTCTCCCCTGAACCTATTATGCTCATGCTCTCTGGTAACCACACTGAGGCCATCCACTTTTTCGTCCTTCATGCCCCTACTGCCCCCTTGACATTTCAGAGACCTTGGTTGGAGAGGCATGAACCTCACATCTCCTGGGCCTTTGGCTGGATATTGGGATGGAGCACAGCCTGTAATGAGACCTGTCTACGCTCTGCCCTGTCTCCTCCAAGTTGTCCCAGACCCATGTCCTCAACCCCTGATCTCACTGGAGTTCCAAATATTTACCATGACCTTGCCTCCGTGTTCAGTAAAGATGAAGCCCCCTCTCTTCCCCCTCATCGGCCATAAGACTGTGTGAAAGACCTCCTTCCCGGGCCGCCCTATCCCAAGGGGCGGCTCTACAATCTCTCCCTTCAAGAGAAGGAGGCAATGCCCAATTATCTTGCAGAGTCCCTGCTCTCAGGTTTCATAAGACCATCATCATCTCCCTTAGGGGCAAGGTTTTTTTTTTTGTGGCCAAGAAGGATGGCTGCCTGAGACCGTATATCGACTACTGTGGTCTTAATGACATTGCGATGAAGAATAAGTACCCTTTGCCCCTTACTAGTTCCACTTTTGAGCCTCTTACTCATGCCCAGGTGTTCACTAAGCTAGATCTCCGCAATACCTACCACTTAGTCAGGATCTGAGAGGGCGATGAATGGAAGACAGCTTTCAACACCCACCTCGTCCATTTTGAATACCTCATGATGCCTTTTGGTTTCTCCAACACACCGGCAATCTTTCAATGCCTTGTTGATGATGCGTTAAGAGACATGTCAAATATCTTTGTGGTGGTGTGGATGACATCATCATCTTTTCCAGATCTTTGGAGGAACACCACCAGCAAGTATGTTTGGTTCTCCAGTGGCTGTTGGAGAACCACCTGTTTATCAAAGCCGAGTAGTATGTCTTCCACTCTGACTCTGATGTACCCAGACAACATAGTGGAGGCTGAACGGATGAGTGTTGATCGCTCCAAGGTCAGGGCTGTGGAGGAGTGGTCGCGTCCTACCAACCAGACTCAACTCAGACGCCTCCTAGGTTTTACATGCTTCATCAAGGGATATAGTCAGATCACGGCCATTCTCAATGCCCTGACCTCTGTCACACGCCCTTTTTTTCTGGACACCCGAAACTGAGACAGCCTTCACCAGACTCAAGGGCCTGTTCTCTACGGCTCAGGTGCACGTCCACCCTGACCAGTAGAGACAATTCATTGTGGAGGTGGATGACTCGACTTCACTCTTACATACCGCCCGGGGTCCAAGAACGTCAGAGCTGACGCTCTTTCCCGTCAGTTCCCTGATGAACGTCCTGCTGTCCAGGAGATATCCAACACTATCCTTCCCCCTGCCCATGTAGCTGGTGTAATCTCCTGGCCCATCGCTTCTGTTGCAATGGAACTCTTGCAAGCCCAACCTGACCCAGGCAATGGACTTCCAAACAGACAGTTTGTTCCAGATGCTGCGCGTCGTCCGCGAAGTTCAGACTTCAAGGGATACGTTCCACCGGAACTTATCCGCTCACTCGTTAACAGTCACGGCAGTGATGATAGCGACAATCATCATCGTCAACGCCATCACAGTCACCCCCAGGAGGACCATGAGATACCAGCGTCACGGACGAATGCAGCTCTTGACAGACTCCACGCCGTCACTAGCGCACTGGAAACCGCACACCCTTATGCTATTTTTATTGTGGCTGGCGACCTTAATCAGTGCAATTTACGGACTGTACTCCCCAAATATCACCAGCACCTGGACATTCCCACCCGGGGCAATAACACCTTGGACCACGTTTATGCCGACATAAGTGGTGCGCCACGGGCCGTATCCCGCGCCCCCTTGTTCATGTATCTGGCCTGCAGGCAAGGTCTCAAACGGTCAAACCCTGTCAACAGACAGGTTAAATTGTGAACACCTGAGGCTGTGAGCACCGTGCAGGACTGTTTTGCAACGACTTACTGGGATGTGTTCCAAGCTGCAGCCAACCGGGATAACTCTTCTGTCAGCGTAGGAGACTATGCTGAGTATGTGACTGGGTACATCAGCACCTGTGTTGAGAACATCATACCCACCAAAAGAGTCAGGAAGTTTCCCAACCAGAAGCCCTGGGTGAACAGCGATGTACTGAGCTCGCTGCGTGCTTGCTCAGCTTTCTGATCTGGAAATGCAGCTGAGTACAAAGCTGCAAAGTACAAGCTGGAGAAAGACAGCACAGAGAGAAGACTGAGGAGTTCTACCCTCGTGCTGACCCCAGGAAAATGTGGCAACCCCTGGACCATATCACAGACTACAGGATCAGATCCAGAGCCACCAACATCGGCTCCCCAGACAGCCTGCCGGATGACCTCGATGCGTTTTATGCACGCTTTGATAGTGCCCCACCACCAACACCACCCTGGTATACACACAGACCTCGGCCAACCAACTCTCCTCCCCCATCACCTCACAATACAAACACTTCAGCCACTCAGCCCCCCTCCCCTCTGCCAGACATCACACCAGCCCCGGTACTCAAAGCCTTGAGGAGTACAGTATACAGCCCAGGAAAGCTGCTGGGCCAGACAATATACCAGGACGCACCCTCAAAGCATGTGCCAACGAGCTGGCTGATGTTCTCACGTCCACCTTCAATCTGTCCCTCACCCAACGCATTGTCTTCACCTGTGATAAAACGACCACCATCGTCCCTCTCCCCAAAAAGAATGCCCCATCCTGCCTGAATGACTTCCGGCCAGTCGCACTCACTCCAGTCCTCATGGAGTCGTCGTACTGGCCCACATCCAGAGCAGCATACCAGCCACCACCGACCCCCTGCAATATGCCTACAGGCACACTAGGTCAACGTCGGATGCCATTGCAGCCACCCTCCACGATACCCTGTCGCACCTGGAAAATAAAGACTCCTACATCAGGATAGTCTTTATTGATTACAGCTCGACTTTCAACACGGTCGTACCCCACAAACTTACCCACAAATTGGCTGAACTGGGACTACATTCCACCCTACATTGCGACTGGCGCCAGGACTTCATGACGGGCAGGCCCCAGTCTGTCAGGATTAGAAACAGGACCACAGCCGGCATCACTATGAACATGGGGACCCCACAGGGCTGTGTCCTCAGCCCCATCCTCTACACCCTGTTAACCCATGACTGAGTCGCCTCCCACCCCGACAACACCATCCTGAAGTTCGCAAACGACACCGCAGTGATAGGACGCATCACTGGTGGGGACGAGATGGCGTACAGAAGGGAGGTGGACAGTCTGGTGACAACAACCTCACCCTAAACACAGACTAGAGGAAAGAGATGACAGTGGATATGAGGAAGATAAGGGGACCTCATGGGCCACTGTTTATCCGAGATCTTGAAGTAGAGAGGGTGAGCAGCTTCAAATACCTGGGGGTCCATGTCAGTGATGACATCACCTGGACACAGAACACCACACAGGTAGTGAAAAAGGCTCAACGGCAGCTGTACTTCCTGAGGAGGCTGAGGAAATTCAGAATGTCACCTAAGATCCTCAGCAACTTCTGTCCTCAGTCTGTTCTCACCACCTGCATCACTGTGTGGTACGGCAACTTGACTGCAAAGGAGCACAAAAGCTTGTAAAGACTGCGCCCAAGATCACTGGGACACCACAGCCCTCTCTGCAGAGCATCTACAATCATAGAGTCCACAGGAAATTGCAGCTCATTATCTAAAGACATTGACGTAATGAGTGAATGAGATGATGAAGTAGTATGAAGTACTACTTCATACTTCATACTAGAAGTATGGAGACCTTTGACAATGAAGCAAATATAGGAAGTGCAGTACAAATCAGTCTGAAAGACGATGAAATGAGTCTAGCAGAAGAGTATTCACAGCTCCAGCTCAGCATCCAAGCCCTGCAAGACCAAATGAAACGGCTGAGTGAGAGAATGAGTAGTGCACCTACAAGTCAAGTTCCAGTTACACAAACTGTGATGCCTATAGCTGTGAATCTGCTTTCAGACCATAAGAGTGACCATAAGTGACCATAAGAAGAGATTTCAAGATCTGTGGTCAGATTGGGGAGAAGTGACAAAAGGACAAACTCTCATATAAAAACCAAGACAGGACTCACCCCCTCAGAACTTCCTCTTTGAGTCATCGAGTTAAAAGAGAGACTTTTGCTTGCTTCCAGTGATGCCGGATCAGATGAAGAATACAGTGCAGAGCTCATCCAGAAGAAATTCACGAGGTCAGTGAGTACAGGGTTGTTAAGTGATCATATCAAGTTTCAGCTAAAAACATATCTTGACGATCAGAACGTAACGAATGAAATACTCATTGACAGAATGAATGGGGTAGCTAGTGTTGAATCAGAACGATGATCTAAGCAACAAAAGGACACAAGCAGCAAAGTCACAAAAGTAAATGATAAACAGACAGAGATGCAGATCAGTCAGCAGGGCCAGTGTGCAGCTGGGGCCAGAGTGGGGAATCAAGAACAGTCAGCTGAAGTTGTCAAACCCAAGAATCGTAAGCCACCTACTGTAGCCAGCTCAAGAGACTCAGACCTCTATGAAGCAGTCAGGCAGCTTTGAGAAGAAATGGCTGAATTAAGGAAAAGCGTGACTTACCCACAAGAGCCCCCCCGCCAAATGAGATTGACTGTTAAAAGGGGATGTAAAGCATGCCAGGAGCAAGGGCCAAGTGAGCACTGTGAACACTGTTCTAAGTGTGGACAGTCAGGGCACTTCTCAAGGGGCTGTAGAGGACAGAAGGGGCTAACAGTGAAACCAGACAACAATAGAGCCACATACAGACTGTCACCACGCCGAGCCCATTCACTACAAGGCAAGCTGGACCAGATGACAAAGTGCATGAGCTTCTCTGCACGAGAATCAAGCAGCTGGAGACTGAGTTCGAGTGAGGTGGGACGACTGCACAGATCGTGGGTGCTACCTACGCCAGTCATCTCTCGTTACATCGCCAAGCCAAGATGAGAGCTCTTACTGGGAAGAAGTGTATGGTGGATTACGGGTTTGGGGGAGTAGCAACACAAGCATTGTGGGACACAGGCTCACAGGTAACAATAATCAACAACAGATGGAGAAAGTCCTGCCTCCCACACATCCAGCTACGCAGCCTCCTGGGTGAAGATGAGACCCTCCTTGGAAAAGCAGCAAATCAAACAGTCATACCATTTGCTGGCTGGGCTGAAATGAAGTTCAAGCTTGGAACAAATCAGAGTCCACAACCAGAGCTGCTCATGCCAGTGCTTGTCTCGAATGAAGCAGGAGTAGCAGGGCCACCGATCATTGGCTACAATGTGATCGAGCAGCTGGTGATGAATGGAATGAAGCAGCATCCAGAGGTCACACCTTCTGCAAAAGTGATGCTTTCGCTGTTGACTGAAAAAAAAAGTGAATATGTTAATACACATAGTGCAGAGCAGCGACCAGAATGACGAGGCGGGGGTGGTTAAAACAGGAAGACCAAAGAACGTGACCCCTGGAGGGCAGACAAAGGAGGTGAAGTACAGTTTGAGGACAGGTCCTCTGTCCACAAAGCAGGAAGATCTATTCAAGCCAGATGAGGTGCCAAGGTGGTCAGAGGGTTTGAACATCCTGGAAACCATCATCTGCCTGCAGAAAGGGAACTGGTCTACGGTAACTGTACCTGTCACCAATGAGAGCCTACATGACATCATTCTCACCCTCGCAAAGTGCTGGGATAGTTACAACAAGTCAAGGCGATATAACCAGTGGATGTGAGACCAGCCAGGGTGAATGAGAGCACAGCCACACCATCCGCTGTGAGAAAAAAAACAGACACAGCCAATGCTCCTGAAGAGCACAAAGAAGAAAACAGACAGTAACCCAGTTGCAAACATGATTCATGGGACCCTGCAGTGTCTGTTGATCACCTAACACCAGACCAGCAAGAGGAGGTGAAGCAGATGCTAAAAGAAGAATGTGCAGCATTTTCAAAGGAGAATGATGTTGGCTGCATCCCATCTCTGCAGTTGAAAATCAGACAGAGTGACACAACTCCAGTGAGGCGCACTTACACATCCGTGCCCAAACAACTCCATAAGGAGGTGAAGCAGTATTTGGTGGACTTACTGAACAGAGGATGGATTCAAAAATCCCAGTCCCCAGACTCATCACCTATAGTCTGCATGTGGCAGACGGAGGGGAGTTTACGTCTTTATGTGGATTATCGTGAGCTGAATCAGAAATTCTGACTGCCACCCCATCCCTTGAGTCCAGGACATGTTGAACAGCTTGGTTGGCAGTGCATGGTTTTCAATACTGGACCAGGGCAAGGCCTATCATCAACTCCAGCAGAGTTTCAGTGCAGCAGGAGGAGTGCCTCACAGGTTTGCGTGATGAAACATTTCACCCATACCTGGATGACAACCTCATTCACAGCAAGACTTTTGACGACAATCTGCTGGATCTGAGAGAGGTATTGTGCTATCAAGCACATGGAGTCAAATTAACAGCAAGAAAGTGTGATGTGTTAAAAGTGAAATTCCTAGGGAAGATAGTGTCAAAAGACGGCTACTGCATGGATCCAGCTGAAGTCGCGCCAGCACAAGCACTCAGAGACCGCGAACCTGAGACTGTGGGGGATCTGAGGAAAATGCTGGGCTTCCTGTCATGCTATCGCCACTATATCTGCAATTTTTCACGCACTACCAAGCCACTGTACACGTTGTTATGCACATCACACAGCAAAGTACAAGAATCAGGTGTAAATAAGCAAGTTGGTTGGAATAGGGTATGGGTCAAGAACACTGACTGCTCCTGAAAAGAATTACCACCTTCATTCGGGCAAGTTGGAGTTCTTAGCCATGAAGTGGGCCATCTGTGAAAGGTTTCGTGAGTACCTCTATTATGCACCCTCCTTCATTGTCTATACCGACAATAATCCTTTAACCTACTGTATGCTTTAACCACCGCAAAACTGAAGGCCACGACACACTGATGGATTGCTGAGCTGGCAGACTTCAATTTCTCCATCAAGTACCAGCCAGGAGAAGGGAATGGCGGCGTAGATCGGTTGTCACGCATACCGCTTGACATGGAGCACTACATGCGCACCTGCTCACAGGAAACAGAGCCAGAGGTAATAACAGCAGTCAAACAGGCACATCAGCTTGGGTCCCACGGACGTGAGCCCTGGTTATGTCCCAACATCTTCACTGCAGCATGTGCTGATGTAGATCAGGATCAGGTGACATCCCCAGTTGCAGAAATCTCCACAGAAGCCCTAAAGAAAGCGCAAGAAGAGGATCCAGTCATTGGAAAGGTGCGAGGATATGTCATGACAGGACAGTGGCCTCATCTGAGAGGAAGGGATCAACATGATGGCATCTCTGTTCTAATCAGGGACATGAATAAACTGCATGTCAACGAAGATGGTATCCTGTCCTGAAAAGATCTTTGGAGACTTTGTGCTCGAGTTTGGATTTCCTGCCAAGTTGCACCATGATCCGGGCAAGGAGTTTGAAAACAAGCTCTTTTCTAGGCTGGAAGAATACTGCGGCATTCAAGGCTCCCGCACAACACCTTACCACCTAGCTGGAAACAATCGAGCAGAAAGGGTCAATCGAACTCTCCTGTCCATGCTGAGAAATCTAACAGCAGAAGCCAAATCAGATAGGAAGAGCTCCTAGGCCAAAGTTGTACATAAAACTGCACGCGCAGTGAAGCAACAGGTTATGCCCCATATCACCTCCTCTATGGCAGAAACCCCAGGCTCCCAGTACACATCACGTTCTGCTTGACACCAAGTGATCAGAGCACATCTCACAGTGAGTATGCCAAGAAATGGAGAAGACAGATGCAAGAAGCATATCGGTTGGCATCAGAGACGGCTCAGAGGGAACAAAAAAGAGCAAAGAAGCAGTATGACGGAGAGACATATGGAGCTGAACTGCAGTCAGAGAATAGAGTGCTGGTGAGGAACTTCAAGGAAAGAGAGGACCCAGAAAGCTCAGGTCTTATTGGGAGGAGGAAGTTCATGTGGTGACAGAGGAAGCAGAAAGACAGTTTCGTCTATGTCGTGCGACCTGAGTCGGGCCCAGGAAGAACCAGAGTTCTACATAGGAACTTGCTACTTCCCTGTGACTTCTTGCCAGTTGAACAAGATAAGTGGGAAAAAGAGGAGAGGAGGAAGAAGAAGTCACATCTAGAAAAGAGGAAAGAAAGACAGGTGAAACAAAAGAACAGGGATCCTGACAGCAGCACAGAGGAGGAGAGTGACTGGATATTCATCACCCCTTGCCCATCAGAATCACCCAACCAGGTCAGAAATCACCTGAGAGTGGAAGCAGAGGAATTCCAGCCACAAGCAGCAGGCAGAGAAGTGGAGCAAGGAGGAGAGAATGGTGAGAGTCCTGAGGAGGTTAAGGACGGCAGGAGGGAGCCGGTGATGGAGAGAGAAGAAATGGCCAAGGCAGAGGCAGACGCATCATCTTAAGGAGCAGAGGAGCTGAACTCTGCACAGGAGGTGTCATCTGATGAAGCAGAGGGGAAGACCCTGAGCTGCAGTTAACCCTCACAAGAGACCCTGCGCCGCAGTCACCTCCCACAAGACAGCATCCTGTGAGACAAAGAAATCCACCACGAGACTCATGTGCAACAAGTTAGGTCAACCATCAGTGACACACAGAGGCAATTGATGCTTAAAGTGAAATACACAAATTCATAATCACATGTTAAATTCATTATTGTAAAAAGTACAGTATCAGAGTTCAGACTTCTAACACATAACAGCCACTGAAACACATATGTAAGACATTCAGTACATGTGGGTCTGTGTAAGGTTATGGGGGGAGAAATAGGACCAAGTTTTTCACTCAAGAGATACATATCCCGCATAAGTGGCGGCAAAGCACTTCAGGTATCACCTGGCCAGTGGTGTCTGTGGCTCACCCATGACATAAAGGGGGAGATATACGTCATGTCAACGACTGTGGCAGGACATAGTATCTCTAAAGACTGACTCCCATTAGATATCTCTATAACTCACCTATTGAAGACATGAGACTCTGAGAACTCATAATGTTGAGACAACATTCATTTTGTAGGGGGGAGTGTGGGACCCATAAGTAGAGGTATTGATGAAACATGGGCACCCCCCCATCTGCAGATGAAGAGTGTGTGGGTGAATGTATGGCAGAAAATGGAATTTAGTGCAGGCACTGTGGGTAGCCAGGAGTTCAGCCAGGGGTCCTAGGGTCGGGAAGGTGCGCAGGTGCTATAAGAAACAGAATGGCGCAGCGAGCGAGCAACGTTGATGTACTATACCTGCATTCCTGTGTGTTTGTCAGATTAAAGGAAAGAAACAAACATCATGCACGCCTGGGAGTTCTATTTTGTCCGAGTGAGCGACACTTTCTTTATTATTTATCCATCTTGTGCTTCTTTACATGCAGCATCAGATGCAGGGCAGCAAAGTAAGAGTTGCATTGTGCAGGGAAACTTCTTTCTATACTGTGCATATGATAATAAAGCTTTGAATCTTGAATCTCAAGTGTTAGAGTGGGGTCACTCCAGTCGTGACTCATGTCATCCCGGAGAGAACCAGACAGCGGAGTTCATCAGCCGGAGGTTCTGTTGGCCCACCCTTAAAAAGGATGTCAGGGAGTATGTCACTGCCTGCAACCCCTTCCCGTTCCAAGTCAGCCTTGGTCTCACATAGGCATGGACTTTGTTACTTGCCTCCCATGTCCCAGGGTTATGACACCATCCTGACTGTGGTCGACCGGTTCTCTAAGACCGTCCACCTCATTCCCCTCTCCAAACTCCATTTTACTGCCAAAACGGCGGACTTCCTCACCCTACATGCCGTACACCTCCACAGTATTCCCTCAGACATTGTGTCAGGTCATGGTCCCCAATTCATCTCCAAGCTGTGGCAGACCTTTTGCAAGTACCTAGCCTGGATGGGGTGTTCCCGCAACACCTTGGAGAGCAGTGTCGCCGGAATGTCATTTCAATGCGCTCTGGGCTACCAATCTCTGTTGTCTCCACAACAGCAACTGGAGGTGGCGGTTCCATCCACCAACGCCCATCTCTGCCGGTGACGACACATCTGGAGGACTGCTCGGGCTGCGCAACTCTGTGCCTCTGTACGATCTCAGCGTGGTGTGAACTGGTGGAAGAGACATGCCCCTGTTTACCAGCCTGGCCAGAGAGTTTGGCTTTTGGCACCGGACTTGCCCCTCCAGACCTCTCAGATGTCCACCAGCAAATTCAACCCTCAGTTTGTCGGTACCTACACCGTGGACTGTATCATTGGTCCTTCCGCAGTGCGTCTGATTCTCCCTCCTGCTCTCAAGGTGCACCGGGTTTTCAGTGTATCCTAGCTGAAGCCAGTGGCCACCAGTTCCCCCGCACCCACGGTTTCTGTTCCCCCAACGCCTCAAGTGCTGGCTGACGGTGATCCGGTTGGTCAGTTTGCAAACTACTGGCCGTCTGTCGCCGGGGAAGAGTTTCCAGTTCTTGGTAGATTGTGAAGGCTTCAGCCCTGAGGACTATAACTGGGTGCCCAGGTCCTACCTTGCTGACCCTTTGCTGTTGGATGACTTTTACCGGGAAAATTCAGGTGCCCTGGGACAGTCGTCCGGTTCCCCCTCTTGACGCTTTGACATTTTTTGAAGCTTGTGTCAAGCACACAAGCTTCGAAACCCTCACTGGCTGACTGAAAGCCAGAAACATCAGCTAAGACCCCACACACCCCGGATATGCCCCGTTCTCCTCACTACCTTCTGGAAAGAGATTCCGCAGTCTCAAATCCAGAACAACAAAAATGAACTATAGCTTTTACCAGACAGGTCATCAGCACCCCTACAATTAACACAAATAAACCATACAGTAACGACAGGTCGAATGCTTGTACCACAAGCTCTAAAAGTTGAATCACGTTTACAGAATAAAACACAGCAGCGAGCGAGGCGGACTGTCCAGAGAACCAGCCGCCTGGAACGAAGGGCTGCTGAGTATTTAACAGCTTCCGCTGATTGACGACACAAGACTGGTGCGCTAACTCATCCCGCAAGATGTTGACTGACACCACTCTCTCTGTCTCTCTCTCTCTGTCTCTCTCTCTCTCTCACACACACACACACACACACACAGACACAGACACAGACACAATCATCCCTTGCACTACTGCAATTGTCACCTTACGCACAGTCACCTCACACTGCAGTTTTGTATAGTTTTTTGATATATGCTGCAGTTAAGTACAATCTTTTGTTTTATTTATACTCACTATGCTACTTGCCATTACTGCCTCTATTACTACAATGTCAATCAATTGGAGCGCTTATTACAATCGTGTTAATAATTTTTACAGATTTTTGACCTCAGTACACACATAAGGCGCACCATCAATCTTATATATCAAAAAAAAAAAATGTTGTCCCTCACCCCTCCTGGGGTGGTTTTCACCTCAAGTTCGGGTCCTCTACCAGAGGCCTGGGAGTTTGAGGGTTCTGCGCAGGATCTTAGCTGTCCCTAGGACTGCGCTCTTCTGGACAGAGGTGTCGGATGTTGTTCCTGGTATCTGTTGGAGCCACTCTCCCAGTTTGGGGGTCACTGCTCCGAGTGCTCCTACAACCACGGGGACTACGCTAGCCTTTACCTTCCACATTCTCTCCAGCTGCTCTTTCAATCCTTGGTATTTCTCAATCTTTTCTAGTTCCTTCTTTCTGATGTTGGCATCTGCTGGTATTGCCACATCTATCACCACCGCTCTCTTGTGCTCTTTGTCCACCACCACAATGTCCGGTTGGTTAGCCAGGACCTGTTTGTCAGTCTGGATGCTGAAGTCCCACAGTACCTTGGCCCTGTTGTTCTCTACCACCTTCTGTGGTATGGCCCATCGAGACTTGGGTACTTCCAGTCCATACTGGGTACAGATGTTTCTGTACACTATCCCAGCCACTTGGTTGTGCCTCTCTTTTTGCT